>PQWD01009658.1:0-166210 GCA_019425675.1 Leucinodes orbonalis | reverse complement strand
CCTGCTGACATTGATGGCGATCCTTAAGGATTAAAACACGTCGAGCAAGAAAGGCTGCCGGTTAAATTCTGACATGGGTAGATGAAAAAGTTAAAAAAATAAATTTCCATTGATACAGCGCCATCTAACCCCAATCAAGGAACTTGTGGTATGGGTACCAGTAACAGATAAACATACATATTATATTCGTTTTTGTAAAAAACATACAATATAATATACATAGGAACACCAGCCAATACAAACAGACACACAAATGTTTGTAACATACATTGAGTTATGTTACTTATATGTATTTGTGACATAAAATATTTATTAAAATTTTGACCTTAAACGAGTCATTACAAGGTACAAATCAAAGCACTATATCTATGTCATTGTGACATGTTGCAAGCGACGTAATTATGAATGAAACTTCTGCCACAGACGGATGGGCAGAGTTTGTCGCGGACATTTTTGCGTTAGATTGTGCATTCAGTTAGTTTATTATTTATCTTAGAATCACAAAACGATCTTACGGCTCGGGATAAATGACACCACCACTTAATATTTGCGAAGCCAAAGGTCTGTAAACGGGGTTTAATTAAATGTTTTTTTTGTAATGTAGGGTAGGATTACGTTGAATGGTTGCTATTATATGAATACATGTTAGTTGCTCCGATTGAGGCTAGGTGGCGTTGTTTATGAGAACATGAACGAGTATTATTTCCAAGAATGTAGGGGGAACCCAACACTCCTATACTAGCGTTATAGTCAAACGATGAAAGCCTTTAAGTTCTCAAGACTGTTATATTTACTTACGAGACCAAAATCTTCATATTAAAATTCAAAACCTATAAAAGAGAGCTTATTATTTTGCAATGACTATGGTGGAATGCCTTCCCAGATATAATAATAATAAATATCCAGTAACGCCATCTAGTCCCAAACTAAGCCATATGTACTGAACAACGGTAAACATACATATGTAATTTTTTGTAATACATACTTATTGTAGGTACATAAAAAACACCCAGATCCATACAAACAGACATGTTCATGCACAAAATTTTGTACTGCCCGCAATGATGTAAAAAGTATGGATTCGTGATATGCTCACAAAACAATCGAAAAAGTGTTCCGATTGCAGTGACAGCATACATACACATATTTCGAATTTCGAACACATTTACCTAAACAAAAGAGTACAAAATGTACTCTCTTCGGCGGTTCGATTTTAAGGCACGGATCTACCTTTATATATACAGAATATCATTGCTGCCCGGGGGATGAATGCTTAGTCTTTTTCGTGTACCTACTCTAATTTCATAAAAAATAATGAAACAATACCTTTAAGCGACATCAAAAGTGTCAAATAAAAGTTTGTAAATGAATATCATGAATGAAATGTCAAAAGAGGCGGCCTCTGTCAATGGTTGTCAGATCTGTCAGCGTAACGTGACGTCAGAGCTCAGAAGCTCACACGCATAGATGCGCGTTTGTCAATTGATTTGCGTAAAAAAGATATCTTCGAATCCACTGTTCCGTGCATAGTGTATTTTGAATACTACGGTCATAGATAACGCTTTTGTTGCTTTTTTAATTCCGTTTGACAATGTGTCCAGTTTTACAAAAGAAGTCAGATATTTACGGACTTTATGTCCAGCAGTGTTGTTAATATGCATTGTCATGAGCTTTGCAGTTATTTAATACTATCCCTATTTTGAATATTTCCCGTGCAATATTATTGGAATCGTAGACGTCAGTAAGGGTCAGATGGCAACTTGGTGCAACACATTTAGTAGTTTTATTTCAAATTTAGCGAACACTCGCTTAAGCATGTGAAGTCTCTACAATACTTAATAAGGACCCAAGGCAACTTTTCCATCTTCAAATAACGAGCAATACTCTGGTAACCCTCAAAATAAATATTGCAGCTGGTACTGTCGAAACCCCTGATCTGATGTAATGGTGAAACACAATAAAGAAGGTATTAACAGAACTCTTTTCCAGAAAAAAGGTAGGTACTTAAAGTTTGCACGTATGAGTTAAAATTTAGGATAAAGCTATTGCCGACTTAATTTTTTTTGCCTCATCAACTTAAGTTCTAAATAGAGTCTCACAAAAGATATCAAGGAAATGTCCGATTGACGGATAAATAAGGTGTGTTATTCTTAACCAACAACTTTAATTGGTCCTAACACATAGAAATCTAACCCTTCACTATCAACACCACTAATTAAATAACGGAATAAGCTGTCGCATTCTAGTAAATATCCACCCACAGAGCTTTTTAATATTTTTTCACCATTCATAGACATTTACACTATTTTTAATTCGACAATGCGGCGTTGTGCCAAGGAATTAACCCTTCGAAATCTTGTAATGCGACCTCCGCACTTTTAAATGGAGTCAAGTAATTTGAGTACTAATTTCGAATGAATACACGCGTGTGCAATTGCATATTATAACTTATATATACAGTTTACGATTTCGACTCTTTTTCCTTGAAAATAAGGTTGAGATTTGCTAATATAAAACCGGGAAGTAGTATGAAGTTTATTGGTGTTTTTGGTACAAAAAGAAGTAGAATCAGCTGCCGACCCTTGTATTGTTTGAATCGAAATAAAATACATGTCTTGGAGGAGTTCCTTTGAAGGTATTTGCGAGAAGAAATGCGGTGACGTTTGTTAAACTAGATATGGGTTGGTGTGGTCATATTTTATCGATAATTATTATCCAACAATATATTACTTGAAATAGTTAGAAATAGTTGTTACATTTCAGGGCTCAATAAGTTTTTTAAACTTAATAAGAAGTACACTTATCATACGAGGTAAATATTAAGAATGTATTTGTTAAGGTGTCGGGATTTTACTGCGTAAATAAAGATACGTTAAAATGTATTCTAGTTCAAATAAAACTGGATTAAGTGATACATATACCGGATTCTGACAACTGACCGAATGTTGGTATAAGATATTATCCTTACACACTTTCAATAAATCAGACACCAGGTGCAATATGGTGATGCTAGCACGTGTGTAATGTAGTACCTTGAGTTTGAATATATTTATTTGCTAATACTCAATTATTTTTTATTGTTTTCACTGATTTTTATTATACATATAATTGATCTTGTTGTTATTTATAGCACTTTTGGGCATTTTTTACTTGCACCAAATCAGCATTTAAAGCTATCGATTTATAAATTATTCGAACAATATTAGAGATAACACATAGATCTAAACCATTTATCAAGTTCTTTATTTTATTTTAACATAATGTCTGCATTAAATATTATTCCGCATTTTATTTTGGACCATCATGCTTAACTACAAACGAGGTTCCATTTAAAGCAATTTAAACTTTCCAAATGAACGATATTAGATGAATATTATCGATATCTTAATCATATCGACAAATGTCTCCTCACTAGCAACCAGGTGCGGCGCGTGCGAGCGGCGTGGGACGCTCCTTTGTCGTTTTATGCGACAGAGCAGCTTAGTAAGTTGTACATATTAAAAATATAGGTAGGTAACTTATTCGTAGCTGCTAAGTTTGAAAAGTTTCTACACTTTACACATTTTCATTTCAGAACATTCAAATCTAATATTACCACTGAGTAGTTGAGGTTTGATGACGTACGGGTAACGAGTTTGGTTGACAGTCGTGAAAGCTAAGCAATCGTTATAATCGACTGTCAGATGGGTGAATGAAGATATGATTGGGCAACGGCTTAAGTTGAAGTTCTGGTCACAAATGTTCGACTCTGAGACGTCCAGAGGAACATTGCATATATTTTACAGCTTAAAGCCATAAGGTGGATCTCTGAGGGCATGAAGGGCAAGTCCGCCTAAGACACATTTATTTCGAGCTTTCCATTATATTTATATAATTGCTTTATTCGTCATCATTAACCCTATAACCACTGCAGATTACATTCCCGCATAGCAAATCTATGGGGACATTGGGCCGCAATCTGCCCAATACGAATTGGTAAACTTTTATAATTACGAGTAATAAAAGTTTACCAATTCGTATGGATCAATCAATCAATCATCAAACAGATTTAGACTAGATTAATGTGAAACCTTATGCCTAATGAACGTATTATACCAAATATTGAATAATTTACACTTACAGACATAAAATTCCCGAACTTGGGTGCTTTATTTAACTGATAATTCCCTGCCTTTGATTCGACGGCGTTAGCTTAAGAGAAAAATCCTTTAAAACTCCTTATCCACCAAGAATTTATAACTCTTGCCGCTTGGTGATAAAAATATGTGGAACTTAAGTACTATTTGATCAATTGACATTTAGCAGAGGGCGTATGGGAGCGTTCTATATTCAACAAACAGGAGACCCGTGGACTGACACGAGCTGTTAAAGTGATATTTATTATGTTGGTCAATATTCGATTATAACCATATTTATTTTATCTGTGATTTTAACTAAAACTTACGGCCTTATTACAAAAAAGTGATTTAGAACTGGTTTAAACCTGGACTAACTGATCTTGTATTGTTACGGTATTAAAGTTAATACCAGGCTTAAAATGTGATCTTATTACAAAACGTAGACCAATCATTGACTAGGTAAACCAAAGATAGTCCCTGTTCTAAGTTTTCGTTCATTCTTTTATAATGACTTCGTTCAGTACGACATTCCGTTTCTCTTAACGTTGCAATCAACTTTGTACTTTTGAGGCTATAAATAATATTTAAAAATAATACAACAAATTTTAAAGCAATATTTCTTCTTTTAAGTTCCAATCCGTCAAACAAGTTATAGTTTTGTTTAAAATAATGATATATTTTTATTGATTCCTATGACACGAGCGTAGTTAGCGCGTAATTTGAAAAGTAATTGACTGTCAAGAAAGAGCTCTATTGTTCCTATAAAATACCATGCAAATAAATAAAGGAATTATTGTTATATTGTGTTAATAATGTTGTACTGACTCGAAGTATTACTATTTTGTGACTCTGTATGAGAAGTCGTGGGTTAAAATTGTGAAAATAAGTCGGAAACAGCAGAAAAAAAGTAAGATGAAAATTCGAGGTCTAAAGAAAAAGCAATGATATTCTCTATATTTCATCATTGAGAAAAGCAGTAAAATATTGTGTAACTACAAGCGATGCAAAGTTCCATTTCACTGCAATTTTGATAAACAATCACAAAAAATTACATAATTGTATTAAAAACTGAAGAGTGGAAGAATATATCAATGAAGTAAGTTTTATATATACTTATTGCTTTTACCTATCAGGTAGTGAAACATATGATTTCTTTATAATTTAAATGCAATTGAAGTTCAATATATTTCACAATAGTAAATGTACATTGACTCAAGTCTTGATTTTTTTTACATAATGTAGTAAACTCGAATTGGATCTTGTATTAAATATTAAAGTATAGAATTCAAACATATTTAATATAACAGATTTGAAACATGTAATAAACGTAAATTATCTTTAATTGTAGATTCCACTTATCATGGTGGCTAAAGCAAAACATATGTTTGTAGACTGGCCATTATGAAGGAACTAAGGAATACATTTGTTAAATGAGTTAATTCCAGTATCAACTGGATATAAAAAGCAAGGTGAATAGTCAAATAAAATGAAAGTAAAAACTTGGGATGAAATATTATATTTTATGTAACACAAATATAGTAGGGGTACAGAGAGACCCAAAATTAAAATGATAATAAACAATACAATTGTTTATATGTATATAGAAATTATCTAATAACTTTGACAAGCATTCTTAAAAAATCATACTTTCTTGCCCCATACCAACTTTACATACTTATATCACTATTGTTTTTAAAATCACATTTTTTTTCAGTAATGAGTTCAAGAAAAGGCAGCTTGAAATGGTGGAAGTGGAGTGGAACTGATGTTAAATGTTAAAATTGATTTAATTTTAATTAGAAATAGTATTGTTATAAATGTTATAATGTGACAAAAAAGATTATTAAATAAAATGTTGGAATAAAAATGTTTTGTTATTTTAAATATTGATGTATCAGCAAGAGAAAAAATAAACAAGTCTCATGTAATATCCTTTTCTTTTATTAAATATCAGACTACCATCAGCATACATTTTCATCTCCGATATGAGCACAGTTAATTGCACCATTTACATTTTAAAAATACAATACCGTTGTATTTTCTTGTTTTTTTTTCAGTTCCTTTCTGTCCATTTAAAGTGACACGTTTTTTGCCACTATTTCCATATCTTACTGATCAGTTGTACTATAAAGCACGCCATGTACCTATATCGGCTGCATCATCATGAATCTAATGAAAATTAAGCAAATATTTAAATTTCTAGATAAACTGACATGTATTCAATTACTTTATGGCGAGCCCATTTGGGTATCAAAGGCCATTCATGGGAGTCTTTGGTGAAATGGTCATGTAAAACATCAACAATTGTTTTGGCAAAACGTTTCGTAATTCTTTAATATGGCGCTGCACGTAATTCATTCAATTCATACGCAAGAGGTCTCAAAAACCATTAAATCGATGATGTAAACTAAATACAATGTTACAAAAAATCTAAGTATAACCTCAAAACAAAGTTAGTCCACTGTTAAACTAGGGTCACACGGGTTTAAATTTAGCACCACAGATAGTCCGAGCCTAAGCGTTAAACCTCATTTTGTAATAAGGATTTTTTTAGTCCATGGCTTAAACCAAGTTTAATCCCAGTACTATATTTAGTCCGCGTTTTGGAATAAGGCGGTTAAACTTTGTCGTTTACTAATTGGCCATCAGTCCTGCGAAAATGAAAGGCACACTGTTGAGTTTTCTTGGGTGCTTCTTTCTCAACAGGCCAATCCACTGAGCGCTTTTTTTCAAAGCATCAAATTCATATTTAGTTTAGTATTTTTAATTGTTTTTTATTATATTTTTGTATATTTTTTGACGTTCATAAGTGCTTTTTGTAAGCCTAATTTGAATAAAGAATTTTGAATTTGAATTTTGAATTTGAATTTGTGACCGGTGCTCTTTTAACTTTGATTCTAACACGATCTATTTGGTTACTTCAGTTACGTTACGCACAAATTTTAATTCAATCAATCAACCAGCCAATTACATTTAACTGTCTTCCCACATAGTAACGCTTTGAAGAGACTGGGGCATAACACACCATGACAGCCATGCGCATTGGTAGAAACCAGTACCATTCTAAGATAATAGCCGGGAGAGCTTGTCGTGCCTACCAAAGCGAAAAAGATAAATTTTGTGCAACTATCCGATAATTGACCATTATAATAGTTGCTTAACATGTGGGAATATCAACCAGACGCACTAACCACTACGCTATCGGGGCTGTACATTAATCAATATCAAATAAGTAAATAATGAATAAATATCCACTGACATTCTCACGGCGCCATCTAGCCCCAAGTTAAGCGTGAAGCCTGTATTATGGGTACTAAACAACAGATAAACATACTTATTTTTTTTGTAAATACACACATAACTAACACCCAGACCATTACAGACATGTTCATGCACACAAACGTTTGTACTATACTGAGGTATATATATCAATCATTAAAATGATATCGATACATTATTATTTATAAAACCATCGAGTATTATTACAGTTTTGTGATTGTGAATAGTTATAAGATCCGGATCGATGATTATCTTGAAAAAGCATTTCCGATTCATCTTTTATCCGATGCTGGATCTCTTAGGGATCCATTATTGTGTGACAAAAGGTATTGGGGGATTCTATCGATCAGAATTCGTTATATTAACTTAAGAAGTACAAGATTTCATTTAATGTATCATTTTGATATGCTCTAGCTATTTATACTATGGTTTCTTAGCATAAACGACCCATGTGGTGTAATGCTTGACGTCGGCTATTACACAAGGGTTCCGAGTTCGATCCCCGGGCAGTACAAACATTTTTGTACATGAACATGTCTTTTTGTATTGTTCTGGGTGTTTTCTATGTATAATATGTATGTACTTACAAAAAAAGTATATTAGTATGTTATCCGTTGTTAAGTGTCCATATTACAGACTTCACGCTTAGTTCGGGGCTAGATGGAGCTCGGGGGGAGTGTTAATAAAAGTATGTTTATCCGTTGTTTAGTACCTATATATATTTTTTTATGTTATAAGTGTACAGGACGGTCTGGACGCTCACCTGATGGTAAGTGATACGCCAGACCATGACAGAGCGGCATTAAAGGAGCAACAACTGATAGACAGTTATCACCTCCATAAATGCCGCACTGCGCCGTCACCGAGAAACAGATGTTAGGTATCTTATACCAGTAATTTCACTAGCTACAGTACCTCAGCCGAAACACAAAAGTGCATAACACTCCTGTTTCACGGGACGATATCTGGCACTGCGGTGGTACCTACCTAGACGACTCAGTATCGAGTCTACGACCTAGTAAAATTACAGGCTAATGCTTAGTTTTGGGATAGATATAATACACACATACAATACTTAGAATTGAATACATAAGTCTAAACTCTATATTATAATATGACGTGATGTTTACCCATTTTGTTTCCCGCCAGTGCAGTACAGTGTTCCAGTTATCCCAACCAATAACTTTTTACGTAATATTTTTAGTATGAAGTAATTGTTTGAAGCATCTAAAGAGGTTTTTTTATCAAATAAGCAATGTACCGAATCTAATCAAAGTTATTTCGAGCTCGAGCTTGGATTCAAACAGATGTTTCTCATAGCGACATGAAAATATAGCACCTTCGGAACGCGTAAGAGTACAAACGGAACAACGGGTTTAATGCAATGTCATGATGATTATCATGATGCTGTGATGTCTTTGGATATATTTGATATTCTTATTATACTGGATTTGACATTAGATGCTTAAAAACGTAAATAAATATACACAATCGTAACGTCATCGAGCCCAAATTTAAGTTGAGAGCTTGTTAAATGATTGCTAAACGAATAAACATGCTTACGTATATACTTACTTTTTTTTGTAATAATAAATGATTCTTTAACTTTAAATAAAAATTTTTGATAGATTCAATCTTAGTGTTACATTATGACTGTTTCCCGCGTACAATGCTAATGTCAAGAAAGCGATATTAGTGACGTGACATCACTCTTCAATTGATTAGGGATGGGTAGCGTTGGTCGTTTCTTTTCCGTCCAACAGTAAATATATATTAATCTTAAGAAACTCTAACATACATTCTTACATGCCCTGCTCTCACTGACAACCTGGAAAATGTACATTACATTAAAAGATTCTTATTTATTCGCCAATCGCCACTTATTATGTCTAAACGACATACATTCTTTTCTACAACATAATATCACGGTGTTAGATTGCTAACTCACTTTTAATAGCCTGATCTTATTTATTTTAGTTTTATTAACAAGTATATTGAAACAAATACAACTATTTTGAAAAAAAATTACTACTGAGTTTCTTGCTGGATTCTCAGTAGACAACAGTCCGAACCAGTGGTAGATTCAAATTTGACTTTCTTAAGTGATCTTTAAAGATCTAAATTGAATAAATATATTTTGATATTTTGAAAAAAAATTTTTGAGCTCTTATACATTTTTATTTTATTTTTATCCAAATGTTTTTTCATGTAGAACGCAATTTTTATGTATGACAGCTTTATTATTATGTACCGTGTTTTCTTGTAAATAAAGATTCTTATTCTTAAGTTATCACTTGGACTACCTTTCATTCCAATCAAAGCATTTAACTATACGAGTACTAGACGTATAATTTTACTTCCTAGAAGTGTGTCTATCAATTTTCACTACCGTAATGGGCTAGAAGTGTTCAATATTTAACAAGTAAGACCTAATTCGAACAAGTTTTCTTTAAAAGGCTTAGCTGTATGAAAGTATATTGGGAAACGTACTCGTAGTTGCACATTATAAGTATATGTTAATTTCACCGGTAAATTAAACCGGTGGTTAATTTCAATGTATTTTCGAATTTTCGAAAAATATATGTACGTTATCCGACGCTCTTACGGTGAAGGAAAACATCGTGAGGAAACCTTCATGCACGCCTGCGAGGAGATTCGAAGGTTGTGTGTGAAATCGTCCAATCCGCACTGGGGCCGCGTGGACGACTAAGGCCTAATCACCCTATACGGGTAGGCTCGTGCCCCTCGGTGGGGACGTTTAATGAGCTGATGATGATGAATTTCACCGGAGTTTCTTGTTGTTGAACAATTTTATTTTATTAAAATACTTCATAATTATCCCATATCCTCCTAGTTTTCCATTTTTCAAACGGTTAGTTTTGATTTTTTTTTTAGGTTTTTGATATCATTATCAAAATAATTGTTTTTATATTGGTACTACTTATATTACAAGCTATCAGTAAAATATATGTTATTTCAATTTGTGCGGTTTTTGTATACTTGATAACATAATTTTGATTGTAAATTTATGTGCAAAATTATAGCGCACGGAACAGTGTAAGTAACTGATGTTTTATATTAAACTACTAAAAATTTTGTTGTGATTTTCATAAAAAATAGACTTGTTTTACTATGGTTGGAATAATGCGAGTTAAGAAGAAAAATTACCTTGTGATATTTGCGTCTGTGGTCTAGGCAGTAATCTAGGTTTAAACATTTCTGTGCATGAACATTGTCTGCCTATATTAGTGTGGGTGTTTTCTATATGAAATCATTTCATTCAGACATTTCATAATGAAATCAATGCATTTTACAGTTTTTTATGTTACAAAGTGTACAGGACAGTTACGACGCTCACCTGATGGTAAGTGATACGCCTGACCATGATAGAGCGGCATTGAAGGAGACAAACAACTGATAGACAGTAATTATTTTTCGTCAATGCCGCACTGTGCTCGACACCAGAGATAAGAGATGTTAGGTCTCTTACAACCGGTAATTTTACTAGTTCATATCATCATCATCATCAGTTCAATAAATGTCCCCACTGAGGGGCACGAGCCTACCTGTATAGGGTGCATATGCCTTAGTCGTCCACGCAGGCCCAGTGCGGATTGAACGATTTCACGCACAACCTTTGAATCTATTCGCAGGCGTGCGCAAGTTTCCTCACGATGTTTTCCTTCACCGTAAGAGCGTCGGATGACGTACATATACTTTTAGAAAATTCGAAAACACATTGGTACGTGGCGGGATTTGAACCTCAGCCCTCCCGGTAGGAGGGCAACAGTCCACACCATTGAGCAACCGACCCTGTCAATATGGTGTAGGGTTAAGTGTTTAGTTGGAAAGATGGGTCTCTGCGAATGTCTCAAGATATTTAATATGTATTTTACGGAAGAATAGGTGAGATTGCGGTGCCCACGCATTATTAATACATGATCTCCCCCAAGTTAAAGTATGACGCGTTTCATATTAAATATTGTCACATGCAAGGTGCGCGTGCGCACCCATTTCCTGGTTTCGCCACTGTGGGGCGCTATGCTAATTTGTGTCAATCAATGCGTTTGCGTGTCACTCACAAAACGGTCGGTTGACACCTGGCCCCTAGATTTTACTGGTCTAAAGAATGAAAATGAAAAGAAAAGACAAAGAACTAACACGTCTCTGATCACCACGTCTACTGTAATAAAAGAAAATGCGTTTCAGACCTCAAGGATGCCTTAAAGATAACAAACCAAGAGGTACAAAAACACCTAAATTAAACCGTCATCACAAAATCGTTAAGCTCCAACCTTCCATCGTAACGGCCCTAGGGTCAGAGGGTCAAAACGGAGCTGATTTATTTGCGGGTCCCTACATGGGTTGCACGGTGTAACGCACAAAGACGGGTTTTTTGTTATTTCTAATAATACCCGGTGGGATTATGGTTACGACGATCGGTATTTTCAGGTTTTCGGTAACTAGCTGGTTTGTCAAAATTGTTTTTTAGCGGTATTGTGACGTAGCGTGGGACGATCCGGGCGCGAAGGACCAAAGTTCCGTGGATCTGTTCGTTACATTCGGATTTTACAGAATAATTTAAATAATATGTATTTACAAAATAAAAAAATGAAACACATGCATGATATATTTTAAGAGTATTTTTATTAGTTTCGTTTAGATGGATTTATGTAAATTGCTAAGTTTATAGCACTAGGTGTCGCTGTGTGTATGTTTAAGAACATAAACATTATGGACATTTAGCGATCCGATTTATTGGTCTGTTTGTTTTTATACTAAAACCAAGAAGTTTGTGTGATAATATTGGTAGATCCCAATAATTCCATAAGATTAAGTTATCTGGTGTGGACTGGCTCAGTGGTGCGGACTGTCGCCTTCCTACCGGGAGGGCTGAGGTTCAAATCCCGACACGTACCAATGTATTTTCGAAAATAGAAGTACGTTATCCGACGCTCTTACGGTGAAGGAAAACATCGTGAGGAAACCATCATGCACGCCTGCGAAGAGATTCGAAGGTTGTGTGTGAAGTCGTCCAATCCGCACACGCGTTTAATGAGCTGATGATGATGAAGTTATCTGTTGGAACGGGTCATCCTATAATAATTCAGCTAAATAAACTACAGACAAATTATAAAGAAGAATGCTTATTCTTAAATCCAAACGTGTACTTACAAAATATTTACTATTTAGCAGTATATTCACTAACAAAAGCGTATTGTTCGTTTTCTTAAATACAACAAACTTGCAACTTTGAAACACCTGATAAACTGGCTTAGAAACTTTTGATAACAACAAAAGAAAGTCCTGAACGAGAACTTGCAAGAGAATTTAAGCAGAACAAAGCGCCAATGACCCTTGAACTGTAAAGCAAAATATTTTCCAGCGACACTCACTGACACATGCAAAATTAAACACACAAATCCTTCTCTGATTTCCCACTTCATTTATCGTCATTGTCGGCCCGTTTAATATGCAAAAGGATCGGTTTAGAACTACCCCTGGGGCCCAAACTAGCTCGAGTACTGCCACATAAATTCCCATACCAAGGATGTATTGTTGACTAAAATAAATCAACATTTACATGAAAAAAACTAGTTTCGCGGACTCGATGAAAAAACATGAAGGGCGATGGCGCTTTTGTTACCGTTTCGCACACGGAAGTCCTGTCTGCTAAGAATAAGTTGCATTTCACGGCAACAATGAATCACAATGCACACACTGACAATGGGGTTCGGAACGAGAGCAACCATTGTCTGTGAAGCAGCTGATCTCGGATTGCGTCTTGGCTACAATTTTTCCGTAACATTTTCAATTTTTGATGGGAGTTTTGTGCGTGAGCGTACTCGAGGTCAGCTGCCCTGAATAACTTTTGTAAGATATAGTCTAAAATGAATAATGTTGGGATAACAAGGGCCGTTCACATCATCGATGACCTTTTGGCTTATACCGCATACTTTTTGGTTACGGTTAGTAACAATTTTGTGTGAAATCAGCAACACACCTTACCAACGGTCTGTATAAACGAATAGTTAAAAAAATACAGTTGTAGACTAAGGTCGTATAAAATGTAGCAAGGATAATTTTTGTAGCCAGCTAGACCGAAGTCACGGCTAAAATGCTTTGTTGAAAATTTGGTATTCGGAGGCATAAAATCCCCTTCCTCTTCCTTTTTTCCTGTACCCTCTCCCACAAGAAGGTGAAGAAAGAAGACAGAAGGATACCTAGAAGAGGTTGAGTAGGGGACAAAGGGAAGACCAGAATGGTTAAAGTGAGAGCTAGCGGTACACCAAACGCGGTTATTAATATGATTTCCTTAACTAAGCGTTTTCGGGGCTGATCGGTGTGGACTGTAGCCTTTCGATCTTCAGATCCCTTTAGGGTCAGTATTATTCCAATACTGACCTTTCAGGGTGCAGGTAATCTCATCAGGTTTTCAAAATTATATATAAAAATTAAACATTATGGACATTTAGCGATTCGATTTATTGGTCTGTTTGTTTTTATACTAAAACCAAGAAGATTGTGTGATAATTTTGGTAGATCCCAATAATTCCATAAGATTAAGTTATCTGGTGTGGACTGGCTCAGTGGTGCGGAGTGTCGCCTTCCTACCGGGAGGGCTGAGGTTCAAATCCCGACACGTACCAATGTATTTTCGAAAATAGAAGTACGTTTATCTGACGCTCTTACGGTGAAGGAAAATATCCCGACGAAACACACGCCTACGAAGAAATTCAAAGGTTGTGCGTTATGTCGGCCAATCCGCACTGGGCCCGCGTGGTTGACTAAGGCCTATACACCCTATACGGGTGTGCTCGTGCCCCTCGGCGAGGACGTATTTTAAGCTGATGTTGATGACAAAAGTAAAACTATTCAATGTATTTTTTTCAAATTATGCTCGATCATCAGCTGATCGCGCTAGCTGTCGAGCAAAATAAAACACTCATCTGTAACACAAAGTCTTATTATTTTATAATCAAACAGTTACGAACAGCGATATGGCACAAGTGGTTCTAAAGGTCAGTGGTTAATTAAAACAAGTCAATAGCCGAAGTAATGACATGTAATGTAACTTTAGCACTAAAGGTTAAACGGGATAGCATTATAAAGTATAGAACATAATAGCACCTTGCAGCCTATTGTAAGGTATTTCCTTTTTTTGAACTTTTCTATCTCATCATTATCATTACCATCAAAGCCAAATTTTACAGCTGGATGAAGGCGTTCTCCAAAAACTTCTACGCGGACTGATTACTAGCAGTTGACAGCCATCATCCACACGTCATCTATCACGCATCACACGTCATCTATCATCAATGATCATCTTTAAATAGGTCATCGGCCCTTTGGGGGTCAGCCTACGCTTCTTTTTCCGTTACATGGACGCCACTCGAGAACCTTTTTGCCCCATGTTCTATGCAATTTGTGCCCTGCCCACTGCCATTTGAACTTCAACTTCCTCCTAGTGACTCGTGATGATCCAGACATGCAAATACAAGCATAAGTACAGTGTTTGTTGATGACTCACCAGGGCCTCGTTCTTTAATACAGGTAAGGCTTTGGTCCGTATATATGTATGCCCCTTACGAGTCTACGTTTTTTATGCCCTTTTTCTTAGGTCATTAAATGAGGTGAAGTGAGCGTCGGTGTCTCAATAGTGTGGACTGTTGCCTTCCATTCTGGAGGGTGCAGGTTCAAAACCCGCCACGTACCAATGTCTTTATGAAGTATATGTACGTTTACCCGACGTTCTTACAATGAGAAAAACATCGTGAGGAAACCTGCGCACGCCTGCGAAGAGATTATGCGTGAAGTCGGCCAACCCGCACTGGGCCCACGTGTACAACTAAGGCCTATACACCATATTATTATACGGGTATGTGTATATTACAGGCTAATGCTTGGGGCTAGATGGCGCTATGTGAATGTCAGTGATATATCACTGACATTCACATATCGCCATGATTTATTTAGTAGATATTTATTTAGAACTCTCTTTATTTATTTATTTAATTAAATACAATAGAACATTTGGAACAACATTATAAAATAATTAAATAACTGAAAATTCCTTGCAAATCCATTAAGTAGTTTTCCTTAGCAACCATAGATAACGAACATTCGCATTAATAAAATTAGTAAAAAAATATATAGAGACAAGCTGCGTGTCTAAACCTATCCTTAACCCAAGTATCCGGTTTTATTTCACCTTTTTCATATCTAGGCGTGAGATAGGTGGTCTAAAAAAGTCTAGCAATTACCTACGGCGGTTAGCAGCTGGTTTGGTGGCACGTGCCAGCCGACCTTTGAATGTCAGCTATTTTACATTGAAATACTGTTTCGCTATTTTAAACCATAAACTAGTATTATAAATGTTATAAATGATAATGCTGGCTGAATTGTATGTAAGTAGTAGTATAAAGTTTTTTAAAACAAAAAATAACTGGTCTATGGTTAATTTTTAAACAAGAAACGTACTTAGACCGAACTTATATACATTTAAATAAATAATAATCTGAAGCAACTTGCAGTCGACTACCAGGTCTTGATTAAGATTTATAACATTTTTTTTGAGTGTAACAGTATACTTAAAGATGTATGTCGGTCGAAATATTTTGTTTTAGTTTTAAAGTATATTCTAAGATGTGTGCAGGTTTGTTAATATCAATTTGTATTAAATAAAATATAATATTATTATTTGTATTATAAAGATATATTATACATATGATACAGGTCATAAAAATAATCACTTTCAATAAAAATCAGTCATAAAACTTGTCAGTTATTTCTTTGTCATAATATGGTAGAGCAGATTAACAACCAAATTAGATTATAATATAACACACCACATGTATTCGCATTGCTCAAGCAATTAGCACATTACTATGCGTAATCACAAGGAATTAACGTATCAATAAAATGTATTAATAAATTGTAGCCAAATTATTATTTTTGGTTACTAAAAATATACTCAATTTCTAAGCAATAAGCCCCATTTTCGTAGTGAGAATAGACAGGGAATATTTTATATTTGGTGGCACACACCGTGCCTTCGTTATTGAAGTTTATTGGTAGGGCGTTTTCTAAGATCAAAATAACAATAGTATTAGAATTTTTGCTCCACATACATAACTGTCACATTAATTCAAAAGTGTAAGAACGTATCACCCCTCTTTTGTCGATGCGATGGGAGATTTTTTTTTAATTTCTTCCGTGAATAAAAAACGTGGGTACGAATTTGGGAGCGGGGTGTCTAATGCGAAATATCAATGTTGGGTCTAAAAAACATCCGTTTGTCCGTAATTTAGTTATAGAGAAGAAAAAAGTACTTAGCTGCAAAAAAACGCAAAAAAAACTTGCAAACTTTACTTATGGAGTTCCTGCATGCTAAATAGGGGTAAGATCTGTTGAATCTTATGAAGCAGCTTATAATCACCCTACTTAACGAGGCATGTCAGGCATGCTACAACTACGAAGCAAGATTCACTGAATCTTATATAAAGTGTTTCACGATGTACTTATGTAGTACAACTATGAGTGTAATACATTAATTGCTTATGGGATGATCGTTATCTCTAAAACATTATAACAATAAAAAAAATCGCCTTTTCTAGAACAAAAATACTGACGTTTCATTGTAGTAATTTTATCATCACTGTTTAGTTTCAGTTCAATGTATGGGAACCCCAAAATATTTTTTTTTTACAAGTTTACAGAATACATACAAATAATATATACTTACATAGTTTGAATAGTTTAGTGTTATAGTTTCGGAGAAAAAATGGTGTGACATACGGACGAACAGACAGACAGACTTGACGAATCTATAAGGGTTCTGTTTTTTTACTATACCGAACAATCGCATTTCTTCATAAATTCACACAATAGACTAGGCTACAATGTCCCCTTTGCTGGGCACAGGCCTTCTATCATGATTAAGAGAAGGCTAGGCCACCCACAAAGCCCACGCGAATCCTAAAAATTAGCCGGAACTAGCTCAGCGTGCCTTCTGAAGCATCTCTCAGGGGGTCTCGCGACCCACCCGATATTCAACTTACGCGAATATTGTTTGATTAACCTCAATAAATACTAGGTACATCAGGAAAAGTCGTGTAAGATTTTGAAGAGAAAAAACCATGAATCTTTAAAACTATATAAAGCGAGCCGTTCTTATCTTCGTCTTCTAGGGTAGTAACTAAAATCACACTCATATTATAAAGGCGACAGTTTGTAAGTTGAGTCTATGTATACTTCTTACTTCGTCATGTCTAATCGACTGAAGCGATTTTAATGAAATTTGGTATGAAGTTAGCTAACACCCTGGATAACATAAGGGCATTCACATTAAACTAACTGGGTGCACACTCTCACTCAAAAAGGTTCCGTGGCAAAACTCTGCCCATCACGTCAGTTGCGCAGAATTTTCCTAGTGATATAAGTAGTAGTACGCTCGTGCTTTTAATGTCGTACCCTTTCTATGACGCGTTTAGGTCATAATTTTAATGAATAATTTTATGTCATAAATATAACATAAGTCAACGTATGTGTCATGCAGCTCAGACATTTTTTGGTTGGTATTTCTAGATTGTGCATCTAGCTTGTTTATTGTTCAAGCTTCTAGGGTATCCACAATCTCTTGAAACAGTATTGTTATAATTCATAATTCATTTAATTAATTCATAATTCATTTATTCACTTAAATTTGCAACAGTGGTATACAACTTACAAGTCACACATAATATATATTGATACGTCAGCATTTTTGTACAAGAAAAGACGAAGTTATATTATTGTAATAATGTTTTAAGAGATGGCGGTAACCCCTGAGCACCAAAATTGTAATCACACTAATAAGTTTGTGATTATATGCTTGTTAGGTACTTCTTCATGTCTAAACGACAGAAGCGATTTTAACAAAATTCGCTGTGGAGTTACTTGACACCCTCGATAACATTAAAGGCTACGTTTTACTGTAGGTAAACATCTTACACTACAGAAAACACCATGGGGCATAGCTAGTGTTAGACGGAAAATTAATTACCAACGCTATGGGTAGCGTTGGTAGTTGGTAGGGATGGGTCCCTAATCAATTGAAGAGTGATGTCACGTCACTAATATCTCCCTCTTGACATTAGCATTGTACGCGGGAAACAGTCAGATTTAATCTATTAATAAATATTGTTTTTACTTAAAGAATCATTTAAGACTAGTAATCAATAAAACTACTTAACCCACCTTCCCACAAAACGCATCGAACAGAAAAGGTTGATAATTATTAAACCAGCTATTTAAAATGTATAAGCCAACGATACTCATTACGGGGTAATAAAGGCAATACGAGCACCGAGCAAAAACAAAGGTCAAAGATGGAATGCAACGCATAGTCACGAAGCTATCGGCAGGCCGTTGCTTAATTATTTATTTGACGACCTTTTTCGTGTTGCGGTTGAGACGTCGACTGCAACACCAAGGGTTCCAGGTTCGATCCCCGGGCAGTACAAACATTTGTGTGCATGAACATGTCTTTTTGGAATGGTCGTGGTGTTTTCTATGTATAATATGGATGTATTTACAAAAAAAATATATAAGTATGTTTATCCGTTGTTTAGTACCCAAAATACAGGCTTCACGCTTAACTTGGAGCCAGATGGCGCTGTGAGAATGTCAGTGGATATTTATTTATTTATTCAGTTTACGTGTTGCTTGGTGAAGAATAATATTGACGAAGAAGAATAGAAAACATATATTTGACCACAACACACAACTTGATGACTGAACACACTTGAAGAAACGGTTCAATTTCAAGGTAGTAGCAGTTATTAGCCGAAAAAACAGTAGTATACAATATACATAAATAATGTGAGCTAATGGGCCCCGTTTCAGCTTATTCACGTTTTTTTTATTTCTTGAGAGTTCGATTCTGTTAAGGTACAAGTCAAACAACTGGGAGACTGAAAAATTAAATTACGATAAACTGTATTCTCTTTGGCGGTTCGTTTTCGAGGCACGGGTGGCGTATCTACCTTTATAATACAGAATATCGTCTACAACTGATGCACATTGCCAAATCATGTTTACCACTCCATAAGTCATAAAATGGTAAAGGTGCGGTTTAAGTGCCAATGAGTTTTTATTACAATGCTAGAACAAAGATCCCTGTTGTTAAACATTAACTATGCAACTACGCATTACAATATTAAAAGGCATAAAAAAAATACAAAAGCATAACTCGATTTCGCAAATCAAGTTACAGAGGGTGTCAGGCACGTGTCAATTAAAAACGTCAAAATCGCTGATATTCAGCCAGCCGGCGATTGCTGGCCAGTAATTATCGCTTAACTCATTACTCGTCCGTCTAATGAACACCCCATTCACACTATTTGCATCAACCCTTTGTCGCCGGGGGTGGATGCGACCCGTCGCGCTCAGCGTGTGGGCGCGCCATTGTACGTCACAATGCCGGACAATAGAACCAAATGAAATGCCGTGTAATGAACACAGTGCGATATTTTGTTAAATTTCGAACGCGTGCGTGTTTTTTCGCTCGAGGCGTCAATAGTAGCGGCGGGGTCTGATAGACACCCGCTGCTGGGTTAATGTGAGAGGGTCGATGGCGTTTGATAGTGGTCATTTGTTTACGAGAATTCGTGATACTGGAATTAAACAAAGATATGCTTATGGTAGAGCGTCGGTGGCTCAATGGTGTGGACTGTCGCCTTCCTACCAGGAGGGCTGAGGTTCAAATCCCGACACGTACCAATGTGTTTTCGAATACCCATATAGGGTGATTAGGCCTTAGTCGTCCACGCGGGCCCAGTGAGATTGGATGACTTTACACACAACCTTCGAATCTCTTCGCAGGCGTGCATGAAGGTTTCCTCAAGATGTTTTCCTTCACCGTAAGAGCGTCGGATAACGTACATATAATTTCGAAATTCGAAAACACAATGAATCGTACACTTAGTATCATTAAAATACATTATAAACTCAGTAATGAATTGCACTTACTTAAACATAAAAGCTTAACTCTTAATAACCAAATATCATGTTAAATACTATTCACATAATAATAAACCTTATATTCAAGCACTTAAAGTATAACATTCAATTTGCAAAAACGTTCTCGGTCTTTTTGCTAGTACCATCGATCGCTCCAAAACACCCGCCGGCATTTGCGGGTTAAGTATAAATGTGCACTCATTGATCGATTGTGTGAAAAAGCTACGGAGGCTGAATGGAAATGATTATTTCATTGTATCTCTCTATTTGGTTGTCAGATATTTGAATAACCATTAGTGAAGTGACGGAGAGATGATTATTTTGACGACCCATTTGGTGCAATAGTCCAGTCGTCGCGCGTCGACTGCTACACTAAGGGTTCCGGGTTCAATCTTCGGGCAGTACAAACATTTGTGTGCATGAACATGTCTGTTTGTATTGGTCTGGGTGTTTTCTATCTACAATATGTATGTATTTACAAAAATAAAGAAAATTAGTATCCATTTTACAGGCTAATGCTTAGTTTGGGGCTAGATGGAGCTGTGTGAATGTCAGTGTAATTTATTTATTATTTTAAGTACGTCATTTAATCGTGTACTGATATTATTTCACAGTATATCTAATGTATACTCTTTCTTTCAAATTCTTGTTTTGTGTATTGATTTTTAACGTCGGTTGGTGGCTTATTGGTGTGGAAGGTTGCCTTCCGATTTGGAGAGTGCAGGCTCAATCCGCTACGTACCAAAGTTCGAAATCTACGTTTTTCCGACGCCCTTACGGTGAAGGAAAATATCGTGAGGAAACCGGCGCGAGCTTGCGAAGAGGTGAAATATCAATTCCCGCCACGTACCAATGTGTTTCCAAATTTCCGAAATTATATTTACGTTTTTCCGACGCCCTTATTTACGACGAAGGGAAATATTGTGAGGATCCTTCGCGTGTCTGCGAAGAGATACAAGGTGAAGTCGGAAATCCGCACTGGGCCCGCGCAGGCGTCTATAGTCCAAACACCCTTTACGGGTAGGCTCGTACCCCACGGTCTTCACCGAATGTGGAGACATATAATGAGCTCAGTTTTTAGTTTTTTCCTTTTTTATATTTTTATTCTTTAGTAGATCTATGTCATCTGGAATGCAATAAATAAATAAATAAATAGATATGGATAGAATTACCTATTTTGGTTATGTGAACATACAATGTGCAGGGGATATGTGCTTTGTGAAGATTAAGAACGCACATATTATGTTTATCTGTTTTTAAACCCAATATCTTAAGAATATTTGCTTCGATGGCGATGTAAAAATGTCTGGGGTTATTTCATCATCATCATCATCATTACAGCCTAATTATGTCCACTGCTGAACGAAGGCCTCCCCTAATGATTTCCACGCGGACCGATCCCTTGCAGTTGACATCCATCTGCTACCCGCCACCTTAACCAGATCATCCGTCCATCTGGTTGGGGGTCGGCCTACGCTTCGCTTTCCGTTACGTGGACGCGACTCGAGAACCTTTCCGCCCCATCGGCCATCGGTTCTACGCACTAAGTGCCCTGCCCACTGCCACTTCAACTTGCTAATCCTCTGGGCTATGTCGGTCATGGGGTTATTTATTGTTATAATAATAAACTTTATTTTCAGATCGGTATCCATAGTTAATAGTTACTAAGAAAAAATGAGTCTAGATAATTGAAATATATAAATAAATAGTTCGTGTAAAAACAAATGTCATTTTAGGATCAGAAACCGTTTAGCAAAAAATGTATCTAGTTGCTGGCGCTAAAAATTATGATCGTCAAATTAAACGTTAATGTACCTCCCAGTCGAATCAAAGTTTTTGGATTTCACCCCATAATCTAAACATAGGTACGATGGTAGCCATCTGCTGATACCATCTGGTTGGATAATCTAATTTGGACTAATCGCACTTAAGCCTATAAAATAAATAATGTTCCCGCCTAACTGCGGAAGTTGAGCAAAAAACTAAAACGGTTGAACGTTTGAATTTGAAAACTAAATGTCAATAAAATCGTTATTACAGTTTCAATTATTTGTATGGTTTAGTAGTATGTTTGTGAAAGATACAAAGCGTTAAAACGCCTTAATGTTATCAGTAAAAACATATAATTGCAAAATAAATACTAGCTTTTGTAAATAACAAAATCACCCTGTAAATTAAATAATAAATATTATTGACAATATCCAATTAAAATCTAAATCAAACACATTTGCTTTATACAAAAGTAACTCCCCTAGTATAATACTATGTAATTTATCAATACTCTCTACCCCAGCACATCAGGTTTTACCCAAAACTGTTTCTTTATCAAACGAGAAAAGTTTCATACCATTTTAGACCTTAAGCTTACATGCCAAAGCTCTGAATTGAAAACCTAAACAATACATTTAAATGACAAGTATAGGGTTGACAACAAAATTTTGATATTTGCTAGTTCCTCTTATTTTACTTTTTGTAAAATTATATAATTTTAATAAAAAAGAATAGATACTGTTCTTATCTAACAATTTTTTTAGTTACATAATCCTTAAATGTTAGCAACCGAGACCAGGGGGGTTACCACAATCTCTCTCTGTACCTGAAAAGACGAAGTGATATTATTGTAACACTGTTTTAAGAGATGTCGGTAACCCCCCTGGTTACCGACATCTCTTAAATGGAATCAATTGTTTTTACAGATTATAATGTGATTTAACTTTTAATGTCCTAGCCAAAATGGATGCCATTAAAAATTTTCTTTCACTGCGTGAATTCCCAACGAAATTTGAACCTTCGACCCACTAGTTGAAATCGAAACTTTTTACGACAATTGATGCAGGAATTTGATTAGCATAAAATGCATTTGCTCAGAAGGTTAAGTGTGAATTAATTGTGACAAATCCAAACAACGTATTAAAATATCAATTATCTTAAAGTTGGCAGCCCTAATAGAAAGTGTCCAGTCATTTCCATTAATAGAGCCAGTAGTTATGACTTTGTGATGCCCGTGTCTTTTACTGTTGATATTGTCATCAATTACCTATTCAACCTCATACCAACCCAAAAATAATATACAACTTTAATGAACTATCAAAATAGTCAATAATTTCGAGAATTTTCTGTGGATACATTTGGTGTTATTCAATTGTAAAATTGTGTCAATTTCTGCGTATCAATCAATGATAATCATATCACAAAGAAAACTTTGTAATCTCATTCAAGTCCAAATGAAATTAACTCTTTAACCGCAAATAGATTTTCTATTATGTCTGGATTTCCGGCGTTCAATAGGTTTAAAGTACAATTTATATTGAATACTTATTTATTACTAGCTTTTGCGTGCGACTTCGTCCGCGTGGAATAGTTACTTTGGCCTAACGCTCTCTTTAACCCGCTACTTCGTTTATATAGGTGAGTTAAAACTGCGATATCTCATAAGGTATCAATTGAAGTTGAATGATGTAAAGAGCATTTTGTTTAAAATGAAATACTTGTGTAAATAAAGTATTTATTTGGATAAGGATTATTATCATATTTATGAAAACACCTTCGCAAATGATGTATTATTTAAGATTTTTTTAACAAAAAATATGTTATACCGAGCTAACCTTAAAAGATAGAGATATGCTGTCGCGGACTTTTTTGTAGACCTTTAAAAGGGAAACAATTCTCACATACATGACTTTAGTGAAACTTTAACCGTTTACGCAGCGTACGCAGCGGAAGCTCCAAGTATGAAAAAATCCCCCCGATTTTGAAACATTCTTCATTACTGCTCCGCTTCTATTGCTCGTAACGTGATGATATATAGCCTTTAGCCTTCCTCGATAAATAAGCTATCTAATACTGAAAGAATTTTTCAAATCAAACCCGTAGTTCCTGAGATTAGCACGTTCAAACAAACAAACAAACGGGGATTCAGCAGGTTGCAGGAGGTCCTAAATTCGCCCTTCCCTCCCGTATTTCTTTTTCCGTTTCCATTTAAAGGTCGGAAGGTATTGCTTCTTCGGAGTTCTGACTGCCTATCAAGGGAATCGTCGAAGTACCTATGAAATAGAATTAGATAGATGGAATTAAGATAGAGACCCAATCTCATTAAAACCTTTCATACATAAATAACAAAGGGCTGAAATGAACAAAATAAATCTCTTTTACTTTCTTTTATAAAATTTACTCAAAATATGTCCGTATCGAATGTAACGTGAATTTAACACCACCGTGAAGCAGTAAAAGCAAAAAGATCCGCGAAAAATGACGGCTTCTACACAAAAAGCGCAATAAATTGTAAACAAACCTGGAGTCGTTTTTTGTATGACAATTATTGAAGTCTGTAAAAGATTTTGACGAGATATTTCAATGTTTCATAAGTGTGGCCCAGGCATAGAACGCGTAGGATTTTGCACCGCTCTTTGATTATATGTATCGTTTCATAGACACTATATATATCTCCAAACTGCCTGAGAATCGTGGAGATTATAGTAAAAATCCTTGTGAGTCTCTGAGTCCAGCAGTAGACTAGGGATTAATTAATTCATAGTTTATGGAAACACTGTAATTCATTGCTAGACTATTTAAACATTTGTTTGTTTCATATAATTTTTCTAAAGCGATGTTATAAGAAATAAGTTTACTAGATTATTCCACCTGTGTCAGATACACAGATTTCCCAATACAGGAGATGGGGCAAGCCGCGTTTAAAGTGCGACAAATGTAAGCTCAACGAGCATACACTGGCTGCCAGTTTACGCTCTGTGAGACGAGTCAAGACGCACGAATATTAGATGAAATTACCGTTTTTTTCCAAAATGCCAACCTGTGCAATTGTAACATGCCATCATCGCAATGAATCAGTAAATATACCAAGAAATATAATAACTTTTCACAGGTAAGAACCGAAAAGAAATTGCGACACTGGCCTGCCTATAAACTTGGCGGCTGTCTAATTGTATATTCTGATGTCTGTGGTCATATACCGTCTCGTGAAATAGGAATTTTCTGGTCTTTTGTATTTCGGGGATAGAACACTGTAATTGTTGCTAGTGAAATTTCTGCTTATTCAAAACCTAACGTTCATCGGTGGACAGTGTTTTGTATGGATTTTGCAGCTAGACTGTTTTTTATGGACCTTTTTTATACATGTAAGCTTTTTTTACAAGATTAATCATAGTTTAGGAAGCAGAAGTCATGAAATTATAAACCTTTCCCTAATTACTATTTCAATAGTAACGGCCCATCTAGTGTAATGGTCGAGACGTCGGCTACTATACCAAGGGTTCCCAGTTTGATCCCCGGGCAATACAAACATTTGTGTGCATGAACAAGTCTGTTTGTAATGTTCTGGGTGGTTTCTATGTATAATATGTATGTATTTACAAAAAAGCATGTTTATAGGTATATTTATCTGTTGATTCATCATCATCATCTTCGTTCGATTTGTTTTTTTTATATTTTTTTATACTGACGCTGTTGATATCCTTAATGTATGTGGCGAGCTGATGACTCGTAACCTCAACCGTTTGTTTACCCATACACCAATCAAAATTAACCCATCAATAGTCCAACTAATGACATGTCTCCAATGCGATATAATTCGAAATAATTTCGGTAAAGCGCGCAAATTGGTTGTTTTCTCACGTTCCCGTCTAATTAAATACCACCTGCGCGCGCGCACCGTGACCGTCCACCCCGGTATATATGTGATAATGGTAATGTACATCGTAATCCTCACTGTAATGAGGATGTAAGGGTTATAGAATACCAGTTTTAGGACCAAACCTTTCGTACTTTGTAGGGTCTAGTTTACACGCTGGGATTCCTGGTTATGAGTGTCCATGGATGGTCCAACGATACGTGATTTCTGGATTACTTTCCTATTGTTCACTGCGATTTTTGCAACACTGGCTTGCTTTTTTTTTAATTTTCTAACATGATCTATGGCTCTGTTGACAGGTGCCGCCAAATGTCTTCATATTTTGTGGTTTTCGATACAAAAACTGGTCGGATTTTGATACACTTTTGATGTTAGCAAGACTCTGTCCGTATTTTTTATAGATCCATAACAGGTAAAAAAGTTTGAAAAAAAAAACAATTATAACTATGGTATATGTTTCATATATTTGTTAAACATCGCATAATTACAACCGTTATTGAAATAACTGTTATGCAACACCATACTGTCCAACAGGTGTCAAATGGAAATCAAAGATTTAATCTATTAATGAAATTTGTACGGTACTTTTGGCTTTCCAGTCACGCAACGATATAATTGACATACGTTATGTAACGCTTTTTACATTAAAACAATGAAAATTAAAAAAAATATTTATAATTCAGCCATCTTGTGTGGAAAGTGGCGGGGCAAATTGATAGAATATTAACACGGGTGTCATTTTATTTGGTTTCATTCTGTTTCTTTGTTCTCTTGCCTGATGTTTAATAAGTATTATATATAATTTTCAGATGAACTTTTATGGCCTTTGTAACATCATCAAGGGTTTTAGGCTGAGAGCTATTTGCACTCGCCACAGCGTTCATAAACGTTTATGCAATGAATATTGTTGTACGATTCAATAATCGTTTTCGTTCGGAGTTATTTAATAAGTCATCATGAATTTGAATTCTTAGCAAGAAATACTGATAACTAAATGAAAATTTAAGTCTGAGAGCAATCTGCGCTCGCCAATTGCCCGGTGAAGCTGTAAAGGCCATCTGCGGCCAACAGCAGTAGTCAGTTCGGAAAAAAAACTACATGAAAAGTAAGTGAATTGGGGACCGAACCAAGTTCGAGTGTTTGATTTTTATTAATTTTGAATCATTATGATATCTTTTAGTTGTGTGTGCGACACAACTTAAAATATCATAAATGATTTGAGTGTATCGCTTTGTACAATTGATTTTAAACTATTCTTTTCATTATGTACAGCAGTAGGTGCTTCACAATCGAAATCCTTTAAAGCGATTGCAATAAAGTTTAACTTTCAACTGTAAAAACCAATGAAAGGCAAAAATTGTACAGCAATTTATTGCGAGGATTTTGATATCGTTACAACAATAAATTATAAAGATTCTTTTGCTTGAACAGTCCTATTAAAAGATACTACCTATAAGGCCGATTTATTGGACCTTTCTTTAGGGTAGATCGTGCGTGTAATTCGTATACATTGCGACATTTAAGGGTTAAGTTATGGGTACTGACTGGGATTAGTGAAAAGTACTTTGAAGTGAGCAGGATTAACTAGCCTGTACTTAAGATATAAGCAAACAATATATGAGTATTTTCAAGTAGGAAGTAAAGGTTAGTAATTGTTAATTTGTGATAATATCCCTTCTTCTATATGACTACTGCTCTTGCTTTTGATGACGTACACAGCAGCTTGAACCGTCATCATTATCATCAGCTCATTAAACGTTCTACCAAAGAGCACGAGCCTACCCGTAAAGGGTGTATAGGCCTTAGTCGTCCACGCGGGCCCAGTGCGGGTTGGCCGACTTCACGCACAACCTTTTGATATCTTCGTAATCGTGCGCAGGTGTCCTCGCGATGTTTTCTTTCACCGTAAGAGCGTCGGATAACGTACATATATTTTGGAAATTTCAAAACACTTTGGGTACGTGGTGGTATTTTGAACATGCGCCCTCCAGAACGGAAGGAAGCATTCTATTACATTGTGCCACCGGTGCTTTCACCTGATCCCTGTTTACCCGAAATACAACCCCTTGGTTAATTTTGGGCTAGATATAAGCTTTGTTAATGTCGATATCAATAAATACATAATAATGAATAAATATCTGCTAACGAATAATAGTGGATATTTATTAATAATTAAACAAATAATTAAACTAAGCATAAACCTATAATATGGATGATATCACACAATGGATAAAAAACTTATATACTATTTTTTTTGTAAATACATACATCTATACTATTATAAAGCTGAAGAGTTGTTTGTTTGTTTGTTTGAACGCGCTAATCTCAGGAACTACTGGTTCGTTTGAATAATTCTTTCAGTTTTAGATAGCTTATTTATCGAGGAAGGCTATAGGCTATATATCATCACGCTACGAGTAATAGAAGCGGAGCAGTGAAAAATGTTTCAAAATCGGGGTATTTTTTCATACTTGGAGCTTCCGCTGCGTATGCTGCGTAAACGGTTAAAGTTACACAAAAGTCATGTATGAGAGTATTGTTCTCCTTTTAAAGGTCTACAAAAAAGTCCGCGACAGCATATGTCTATCTTTTAAGGTTAGCTCACTATAACATATTTGCTAATAAAAATTCTGAAATTGCCCCGAACCTTTTAAGTTGGAGGGAGGGAAAATCCTATGTATAGTGATAAATGAAAGTACCGTGTTGTCCCGAATTTAATGCGAGCGAAGCCGCGGGCAAAAGCCAGTATTAAATATAGGAAACACCCAGACCAATACAAACAGATATGTTCATAGCTGAAGTCTGAACCATTACACCAGATGGGACGTCAATGGATATTTATTTATAAAAAACATTTATATAATGTTGTTTAACATTAAATATTTCTATAGTTTGTATCCGGAACAGCAACAAGGATACAATAGAAAGACATTAAGTATAGCCGTTTCACCTGTCTTATGGTCTGTAATTAGGAATTCCAAAAAACATTTTGGGACGAAACATAAACATTAGTGGGTGAGGAAAAGGACAGCGATACTCAAACTGTTGCATTTGTCGTGTTATAATTTAAAAACAACTGAAAAGCATCTTGATTGACATAAAACAATGCTACATAAATTAGTGAAACCCCTGACTCCTGCAATACGTTAAACCTGTGTTACAGAAGGCAGTGCCTTCTCACTCTGCGCAGTATCACAATATGTTTTATTACAATGATCTATACAATTCAAATTATGTAACACAGAAAATATTATATTATACGTTAAGATCTTAGTTGAGTATCCAGTTTTTTGTATTGACGTTAATGTATCATGTCAAACATCCGGGTGGTTTCGACAGATTACAATATGATTGTCACCACTCTATCCTCGGGTGCCAAATTAGGCCTTAAGGACAAATCATTTAGCAGAGAACAGGCAGTAGCGGTTTCTCATTTAACGTAATCTTCTTCAAACCGCCAGGTAAATCAATCAATAGAGTCGACTTTAATATGCTTTCATTATTTTATTTAAGTCAATGTTGACGTCAAAAAACTTTAGGTAACCTAGGACAGTAATTGGTTTTCTTCAAGTCTGCGGCTGTGACTGGAGGTAGTGTCACTAATAATCAAGAGTGCGATATCACCCCGTTCAATCGTATTATAAGGCAATTAAAATTGCAAAGTTATTTATAAATTTAAACTCAAACTTAAAATAAGTTTACACGAATAAATCTTTTACGCACTTTTGAATCGTCAATTGTTATAATTATCTTTTGTTATGACTATCAGCACCAGTTCGAAAAATCTAGAATCTTCGAGAACAGATTAAATCGCAAATACAATCGTGTTTACTGATTTTCAAAACGTCTTCTGACATTTTTCTGCAATTATTAGAACAATTACTTTAAAGTTAGTTGTTATGATGCAATGTTTGAGAACCATAATGTTATTTCAAAGCAGGTGCGTAACGATCGCTCGCGATACACCGATAGCGAACTATCGAACTGTCCGTATGTTCACTAATTTATATTATTTTTACAACGTGTTAATAGCGCCTACTGCCTCTTGACACCGTAGGCCTGTTAAGCTATTTTTAATGCGCCTATTAATTTCTTATCGGCACATTTGAGATGTGTTAAAATTATCAGAATTTACATCATCGAATTTATTTTTTTAGATTCATACAATAGTCTTAAAGAAAAACACTCACAATATACAAACACCTATATTTCTTATTTTTATGCTCATAATTCTCAGTATTAAAACAAGTCATTCATCTCATACTTTTTGCATACTTAAATCCTGGTGCCTGGGCTGATACCAGCCGATATTTACAATATGAAATACTCAATAACACATACAATAACAAATACAAAATGAAATTCTTACGTAGATCAACTAGTATGAAAGTACGACAGCGACAGTTCCTACCTTTTAAAATTCAATTCAGATATTGATGAGTTTACCCTATCGAAATCATTTCTATGCAAGCCAGAAGAATGCACTTCCTTTCTCTCCCTGAAAAACATTTCAATATTTATGCAAAATATTCGCAGTATTTCGTGCAACTGGAACAACTTATTATTATTATTTAATCGAATGCAAGCTAAATCAGATATAATTATACTGACTGAGTGCTGGCTAGCTTGCGCTCCGGTTCTGCCCTCCTATGAGGGCTATGTATCTCACAGCTCTAAATTAAACCGAACACAAAATGATGGCGTAGTTGCCTACTTTAAAAGCGGTCTCGGTATGAGAGTGGAAGAGCCGCTCGTGCATGGAGCGAACTGTCTTTTACTAAAATCTAATAGGGAATTAGCTATTGTTGCTATTTATCGGTCGCCGGCAAATAGAGATATCACCCTCTTTCTACAGTCCCTTAATGCATTACTGAGCTCATTAGCGGGTTACAGTAACATCATCTTAATGGGTGACATTAACCTCGATATAAAAGAAAACACGCTTGATCTAAGATCTTCCGATTACCTGGATTTAACAGCTTTCCATGGCCTGTTACCAGCGCATTTGCTCCCCACGCGTAACAATAATTGCCTGGACCATGTACTCCTAAAAACCAAAATGCGTTCAACTACCCTTGTCATTCAAAACTCAGTCTCGGACCACGACTCAATTTTAGTAAGCCTTGATAAAAAGAGGCAAATAGAATTTCGCTCAGTGACGCGCATTGATGAAGACAATCTCGCCAAGGACATGCTTCAATTAAACTTCCAAGGAGTTTACGAGCAATCAGCCCAGACACTGCTGCCTTAGATTTTGTTAACACACTTTCTGGCACAATATCAAACAACACTTATACTCCAGGTCTACTTCGCTGCATACGAAACCGTGACCGTTTACAACAAAAAGCAAAACTGAACCCTACTGACGTTATCAGTAATGTAACTTACCGTCGGTATAGAAATTTTTGTAACAACCTCCTAAAGAAAGTTAAAACAGATTATGAAAAATCCCTATTGCTAAAGGCTGGTTCAAATAACAAGAAATTATGGAACACCATTAGAAAGGTAACCTACACAGACAAACAAAAACCTCTTGGACCCAAGAACTTTTATCAGCATATGACACACCCTTACAAGCAGCCAACTCTATAAACAATTATTTCGCCAACGTAGGCAAGTCTCTAGCAGAAAAAATAAGCAATACAGAGGTAAATCATAATGATGCCTCTCTACCCAATAGTACCCATTCTTTTGCTTTTTATCCTACCGACGAAACAGAGGTGGAAAGTTTTATAACTTCGTTAACTGATGATAGCGCTGTGGGATGGGATGGCATCTCAAACAAGTTTCTCAAACTGCATAGAAAACTTTTAATCCCTACGATGACCTATATTTATAACTTGTGCATGTCTGCGGGTGTCTTCCCTACTGTATTTAAAAAAGCCCTTGTGATTCCCATACACAAAGGTGGTGACAAAGAGTCATTAAACAACTATAGGCCTATATCTATACTCTCATCCATTTCTAAGATCTTTGAGCGTATAATTAACTCACGATTGGTAAAGTTCTTGGAAAACTTTTCCCTACTATCTCCCAATCAATACGGATTTCGAGCTTCTAAATCGACCACCGACGCAGTGTTAGAACTGACAAATTTTATAGTCAGTGGCATGGACTCTGGTGAAAAGTGCTTGGCTATCTTCTTAGATTTGGCCAAGGCTTTTGATACGGTTTCCACTTCACGCCTATTACTGAAGCTCGAAAGAATGGGTATAAGAGGACTTCCACTAAAATTTTTCGAAAACTATTTATCCGAAAGAACTCAGCGCACTAAATTAGGAAATCAATATAGTGATGATATAACTGTATCGTATGGCGTCCCTCAGGGCAGCGTGCTTGGTCCAACGTTATTCTTAATTTACATAAACGAACTAACAAACCTCACTTTACAAAATGGCAATATAATATCTTTCGCGGACGATACTGCTCTGGTGTTTAGGGGAGAGTCATGGGATAATGTTTTTCTACATGCTCAATTGGGTTTCAACGAAGTGCTTAGCTGGCTACGAGTTAATCTTTTGACTCTCAATGCTAATAAGACCAGTTACTTGACGTTCTCAATGCGTCAAGCTCAAATCACAAAGACCTGTTCTAGGTCTATAATTGCCCATGCCCCACATTCACAACCTTATACAAATTGTGACTGCACTATTCTTCAACGTGTCGATTCGATCAAATATCTTGGTGTGCTGCTAGATAATCAACTAAGTTTTCGCCATCATATAGAGTTAACGGCCAATAGACTCCGTAAGTTAATGTTCATTTTCAGGCAGTTAAGATACATTGCAGACTTCGAGCTATTGAAATCAGTCTACTACGCTTTATGTCAATCACTCATAACTTACTGCATTGTGGTTTGGGGTGGTTCTCCTAAGTCTTACCTCATTAAACTTGAAAGGGCCCAGAGAGCAGTTCTGAAAATATGCACTTTTCGGCCTTTTTCATATCCTACTCGAGACTTATACAACACTTGTGAGGTGTTGACAGTTCGCCAGTTGTTTGTCCTAAATTCTATCCTCAAGCAACACTCAGTAACTCCATATGTAACTAGTACTACATCATGTTACCCTACCAGACGTCCTAGGGTTGTCTGTACCCCTCCACGGATTAAATCTAAATATGCTAGAAGATACTTCCTTTACCTCGGCCCTTATTTATTCAATAAAGCTAATGATGCCTTAAATATCTACCCAAATTCTCGGAAAGTATGTAAAAATAAAATAAAAATCTGGCTACTAGCCCAAAGCTATGATGACACTGAAGCCTTATTTACAATAATGTCATGAATCAAACACACACTCTTACACTTACACACACACACACACACAAACACTCAATTATAAATATATTTATATATATATTATATATTGTTCACACAGATATCTTGTTCTACTTATACAAAACAAATTCCATCTTACATTAGCGGATTTTATTCCATCAATGTACCTACATACGTTTTACATTTGTGTATCTAAAATTAAGTGGGGCCCTGTTGCCTGTAACTCAGGTTTTCCTACACGGGCAACAGTTGTCACCTGTTTCCGTATATAAATACTGAATTCAATGTATGTACATACATAAGAAACATTGTAATTTATTGTGGCAATAAAGATATTATTATTTTTTATTATTTGTAGTCTGTGTTAGGAGTTCACGGTTATAGACGGTCTTTGAAGCTTGCGTGGGGACATTGGTCCAACACGTGAAGGCTTTGTGAGACAGAATAATGAGTTGTGATGTGTACACGAGCGGCCGCTCGCTCTGCTGCACTATGGAAGTACACACCGAGCGAGCACCCGCTTGGTGCAGGACTATTGCAAATATGGAAGAAAAAATAAATTAGGGCTATGGATAGGGTAATTGCTGGTCTAGTTTCTGGGCTATTGATTGAGAAGCGGGGCGCTGCCAAATCAATGTCTCATTTGAAAATTAAGGCAGACGGTGACTTGCCACCGCTAAGATGGGCATCCACTATGCGGCGTAATGCTGGGAGCAAACGGCGCAGCGGGCTAGGGGTGCGAGAGGTGTACACCGCTTTTTCTGCGCAGACAACTGCCAACTTCGCGACTTATGCATCTTTCACTACCACCCCTCAAGCTGTAGCTCTGCAACCCCACTCTGGACAGCCAATGAAGGCAAGCCAGAGGTGAGAGTCCCCTTGGGTGGCCCACTCCGGGAGCCGGAGACGGTCAGTGTGCACTCTCGGGGGCCGTCGGGTCGTGGTGTTGCTACGCACCAACAGCTCGCCAAAGCTGCCCTGCGGTGTTATTATTATTATTTTTGTGGAAATTAATTAACCTCCCATGTCTGGGGAAAATTTCTATGTCACAGGCTTGTGGCCAAAGCGCCATAGTATTTGTTCTATCGGATATACAATTAGTTTAATGAAAGGAATTTGCGGACGATTCGGCACGTGTTAAGAATTGCAGCCTTTTGAAGTAAAATGTAGGTAAGTGAGTGAATTTGTAGTATATCTAGACTATGATGTAATGTATTGGGTATAATTCCGGTGGACGAGACAATAATTGGGACAGTTTTGACGGCATCAACTCGCCATTGGGCTTTAATTTCAATGGCGAGATCAGTATATTTGCTTAATTTTTCAGTATGCGTTGAAATGAGGTTATGGGTGTTAGGAACAGCAATGTCGATGAGGTAAACTAATTTTTTAACTTTATCATGAAGAATAATGTCAGGTCTATTATGGTGTACAGTTCGATCAGTAATTATTGTTCTATCCCAGTATAATTTAAAGCAACTGTTTTCCAATACGGCTTGTGGTGTATATTTGTAATAGGCAGATTTTTCTAGAATTAATTTGTGTTTATATGCTAAATATTGGTGTATAATTGAAGCTATTTGGTCATGTCGATGTTTGTAGTCCGTTTGAGTTATAGACCTACATGCTCCTGTTATATGCTGTATGGTTTCCGATGCATTGTGGCAGTGGCGGCAAAGGTCTGACTGATGATCGGAGTCCCGAATAATATGTTTCCTGTAATTTTTTGTGTCAATTGTTTGATCCTGAATGGCGATCATAAATCCCTCCGTTTCTGGAAACAACTCCCCCTTTTTTAACCAGGCGTTCGACGCGTCTTTGTCGACATTAGGGTTAATCAGGTCAAGGCGATGTCTACCATGTAGAGATTTCTGAAGCCATTTTTGCAGCTTATCCTGTGGTTGAGTTATTTTTATGTTGTGGGGTATAGTCCTTAAGGTTTAGTGGTGTAAGCTTTGTATCGGATTGAACTGCTGCTTTGTGTAACTGCGAAGAGGATGCACGATTGTGAAAATGTGACCGGAGTGTAGTAATCTGTTTGTTGTGCAGATTTTGTATGTCTATGAGACCTCTTCCACCCTCATGGCGTGGAAGAGTTAAACGTTGCGTGCATGACCTTGGGTGATGCTTTCTGTACTTAGTCATAAGCGTATTGATGGTGCGTTGTAGCTTCTTAAGATCAGACTGTGACCAACGGATGATACCAAATGAATATGTCAGTATTGGTATAGCAAAAGTATTTATAGCCTTTATTGTGTTTTTTGAATTTAAATAGGAGTTAAAAATTTTGTGCAATCTGGTTTTGAACTTTTCCGTTAATTCCATTTTAGTAATTCTATCGTGTATTTGTTGAGTTTGGTGGTATCCTAAGTATTTATATCCGGTTATTTCGTCTACTGCTTCAATTTCTTCTCCTGTTTTTAAATGTAATGTATTCTTAATAATCTTTCCTTTCTGTACCGATTGTAACTTGCATTTATCTATTCCAAAAGACATTTGTATATCAGTAGAAAATGATTCTGTAATTTCAGCTAACTTATATAATTGCGGCAAGTTACTACTAAATATTTTTATATCGTCCATATACATAAGATGGCTTACTGTGCTATCTGTATTATCATATTTTAATTTAAAACCACTGTTAGTATTATTGAGTAGATTCGAGAGTGGGTTGAGGGCGAGACAAAACCATAGTGGGCTTAACGAGTCCCCCTGGAATATACCTCGGCGAATCGGAATAGAATCTGAATCAATATTGTTTATTCTTAATTTGGTTGACCAGGTTTGCATTATATGCTCGAGGAACTGAACTATTTCAGGGTGAATTTTGTAATGTTTGAGGATGTGTACTAGCCAGGTATGTGGGACAGAGTCATACGCTTTTTTGTAGTCTACATACATAGTGTAGATGTTCCGCTTACGCTTAAAAGCTTGCCTGGATATTATAGCATCAATAGTAAGCTGCTCCTTGCATCCTTGGCTTCCTTTCCTACATCCTTTTTGTGATTCAGCTAAGATGTTGTTGGTTTCGGTATGATTATAAATAAGACGGGATATACATGAAGTAATAATTTTATAAATATTTTGTAAGCAAGTAATCGGTCTGTAATTTGCAGGATTATCAGTGTCGGTTTTGTTTTTAGAGAGCATGTATGTGATTCCAGTGGTTATAAAAGAGGGAATTAGATGGGGTGATTTGATAAATTTATTGATGTGGATAAGTAGGATTGGGTGAGTGCAACTAAATTTCTTGTACCAGTAGTTGTGTATTTTATCAGAACCAGGTGCTTTCCAATTGTGTAATTTTGCTATAACTGATTGTAATAGATCAAGAGTGACTTCTTCAAACTGCATTGGTGGTAGGTCTTTGTAATACTTTTTATCTTCTTCTATCCAATTATTAGATTGGTGACTAACAGGTTTGGACCATATGTTAGCCCAAAATGCATGTAATTCTGATGGTTCAGGTGTGACTGTTTGGGTGCTTGCATTAGAACTTAGTGAACGGTAAAATGATTTTTCGTTTGAGGTGAACTTTCTGTTTTGGGATTTTCTTACTGTTGCTTCTTTGTATCTACGTAGTCTATTGGTAAGGGCGCTTAGTTTCTGTTTGAGAGTATCTAGAAAATGGGGTAATTCGGTATTCTCAGCCTCGTGCGTTGAGTGGATTTTATAGCATTTTTTAATTTTTTCTATGTGTTTCTTAAGTGCAATGCCAGTATTTCCTTTCATATATTCAGAAACTCTTGCTATTTTTGATCTTAAATCTTCAATCTTCTTGTGGAGGCGCATTTGCCATTTCGGTATGTATTCGTCCTTTTTATTTGGGATTATACCTTTATTATTTTTTTAGAAAGGCTTAAGGTTTATTTTTTATGGATAAAAGCTATTCCAGAATATTCTAAATTATATATAGAAATAAATTCAAATTGTATATTTGGGGATATTCCAGAAGTAGAATGTGCGACTGTGGTGCCCCTCAGATAATGGAACACCTACTGTCTTGCCCGAACTGTCCATCTTCGTGCGGTTTCCGGGGCCTCTAGATAGCAAATGAAAGGACGATGAAGGTGGCCCAATATTGGTCGCATTACCATATATCACTCGATAAGAAGAAGATGGAAAAAAGCTAAAAAGCTAGCAGACAGCAGGATTTTGGCATAAGTTTAACCAGTAGTCGTTAATGCGGGAAAAACAATAGGACATTCTTGCGGTCAGCTGCACCAAGACCTATTCTGTCCATCTTTTTGGATTTGAATTACTGAATAAGGTATTATTTCCATTCATATGGTAGCGATAAGGAGCAATCCGTGCCAACCTCAAAAAAAGCAGAGACAAAAGATTTTGGGTCTTAGGTTACCTTGACGAAACACAAAGCAAAGCATTGTTTCACGCGGGTTTTCAGTGCGGCCAGGTATCACGTGGGCGAATTAGTACATGCATGCTGAAGCATGGTTCTGCTACCCTTAAACTTTTTCAATCATCATCGTTTTCTAAACTGATGCGGAAAATTGGCCAGAAATACGTAATATACTGAGCCAACTTTGCTTTAGTTTTACCTCAAATACGATCCAGTTGCTATTTGGTCCAGGGGGCCTACCGCCATCTTTTAAATCAGAATTACAATATTTTTTTTACCTTTTCTGGAAAAAAATACTGACTTAATAGTAACAGAGATGGCGGGACCCTAACCCTGGAACATTAAAAAGGTGTATTTGAACTATTTTTGTTTTTAGGAAAGTGTTTTCTTACCTCTTGAGATATTCAAATATGTTAATATTCAAAGCCCCCGAAACGGGTAAAAACATGCAACACGACAAAACAAATAGTAAATACCACTACATACTACAATAAATTTGTATTAAAAAACTCCGGTTCAATTAGATTTCATTTTAAATAAAATAATTAATATCTCAAGAAAGATAATATAAAGCCCATTCAGTTCAGTCGTAAACTTTACGAGTATTTGTCCAGCCATTAAATCTGAAAAGGCTTACCGATATACGCTTATACCGTTAAGTTATTATTAACTTAACGATTATTTAATTGCGGTATTTTTATGTGCAAATAAATGGTATTTGGGGTGACATATCAAATGGAATGTTTAAGAGAAATCATGTATTTTGCAAACTTTTTAATTTTACCAAGGTTTAGTTACAAACGTAGATGATTTTCAACTTGAAAATTTAAATAAATAAATAAATATCCACAGACATTTACACAACGCCATCTAGCCCCAAACTAAGCCGAAACCTGTTATATGGATACTAAACAACGGATAAACATACTTATATTTGTTTTTTGTAAATACATACATATTATACATAGAAAACACCCAAACCAATACAAACGGACATGCTCATGCACACACATGTTTGTAAGCCCGGGGATTGACCGCGGAACCTAGGTGTAGAAGCCGACGTCTCAACGTTAGACCAAATAGGTCGTCAAACTTGAAAATTTTAGTAATAGTTTAAAGACGAAAGTTTTACGTTCTACGCAATGCGTCCTACCCACAGATTTCCCAATACAGGAGACGGGGCAAGCCGCGTTTAAAGTGCGACAAATGTAAGCTCAACGAGCATACACTGGCTGCCAGTTTACGCTCTGTGAGACGATTCAAGACGCACAAAATTAGAAGAAATTACCGTTTTTTTCAAAATGCCATCCTGTGCAATTGTAACATGCCATCATCGCAATGAATCAGTAAATTTATCAAGAAATATAATAACTTTTCACAGGTAAGAACCGAAAAAAATTGCGACACTGGGACTGCCTATAAACTTGGCGGCTTGTCCAGTCTAATTGTATATTCGGATGTCTGTGTCCTACCCTCCGAACATACACGGCTAAAATATCGCTACAAGTAGATGCTTGGTTTGGGCTAGATGGCGCTGTATGAATGTTGGTCAATATTTATTATTCATTTGTTATACAGTACAATGGACTAAAATATAGTATACTATATAATATAGTACGTGCACTCCTATATGCAAACAAGTAGTGCATACCCTGTGTGTCAAGACAACCGAAAATTGCCAACATATTAAATAATTACTCCCCTTTTTTTCTCTACAGATTTGAAACCATACACTCTCTCAATTTGATAAAAATGAAAATTATTTCCTTCTCCTGGGAATGGTTGTCCGTCACCCTTCTCCAAACTGGGCCCAGGATCTCCCTGACATCATCGGACCATCGGGCGGGTGGTCTGCCTACATTCTGCTAGCTATCCGGGGTGTCCAATCCAGAACTTGCTTACTCCATCGCTCGACATATCTTAGGCACATATGTCCGGCCCAAACCCACTTCAACTTGGCAACTCGCTAACCCACGTCGACCACTTTGGTACGTTGTCGGATGAGCTCGTTCCGAATCCGATCCGAACAGTTATTCCAAGCATGGCGCGTCCATGTTTGCTTTGCTACCTTAAGCTTGTGGATCATTCCAACACTCAGAGTCCACGTCGCACAAGCGTACGTCATGGCCGGGAGCGCGCACGGAATGTATGGAAAGTTGGAGAGGCGTATGACCAACGGTGGGCGAACACACGCTGAGGAAGAAGAAGTAAACTTTTTATTGTTTTTGCGATAAGTGCAACTCACTTTGCATACCCTACTCATACTCTCTGTGCACGCCCCTAAGTACGGGTGACAGCCCTATCCATAACTAAGACCACCATAATGGCGATTGTAACTAGGGCAATTCTTTGCTATGTAATATACTTACTAAGAGGATGCTAAACGCATGTATAATGTCAACTAACTAATTAAAGACATTAAGGTTAAACATCTAATCTGGTATTCTACATTAACTGGATGTTGCCATATATAGGGTGAGCAAATTGTTTAATTGCCGTGAATCGAACCCACTGACCGGGGACCGCTAGTAACACATAACGGATGGTGCTATGTTCGATTAGTTTTTACCGTAAGTACGTTTGTGCTAGTTACGATGTACTGTTCTGGTTCACAATAAATGTATTTAAAGTAATTTGAATAGATGATATTATTAAAGTTGGTGTAGTAAACTTATGGGTAGTTTGTGGATTCAGTATGTAATTATATTATTCTTGACTTTTTAACCGCCATTCTAGACACAATAGAAAATCTTTTGTTTTTGTTGGATACTCATGTCAGCGACGGTTTAAGAGAAACGCTCGCATCCGCAAACAAACAAACTGTAAGTGGGTGAAATTTCATTGAACAATTCATTAATTTTATATTTTTATTTTTAGAATATTTAAATTAGTTTTTTTGTACTGATCTTCATCATATGACTTATTATTAAAAAAAAACGCCTGTTTCTGTTGTTTTGCAACTTTGTATTATCTATTTAAAATAATAGAAAGTAAGTACCAACCTGAAAATAAAACTCAACTGTCTCTAAACCCGTATATTTTAATAGCCATCGTTGTCACTATTGTAACCTTTATCAATTGTTATCAGGTACACGGTCATCACGTGACCGCAAGATAACGCGCCAAAACAAAACATGTCTGAGAAAAAAACATCCCCAAAGTAACTTAACGTTCCGCCTTCACAATGACATCTTCTATTCCCCTTACACAAACGTGACAACAATTGGTACGAGTGAGACGAAAGAACATGTGGCAAACGTCAGTCCCCCAGGTGAGTTCGAATTTCGAAATTATTCGAACGCGAGCTTTGCGCGGGAAAGCACGTGGTCCGGCGTTTCGATTTTCGAACTTATTTTTCGGTTTTAATTTGTGAATGAAAAGTGGACAGTGACCGCACATGGATTTTGCAAACTTGGTGAAAATGTTAACTGTGTTTTATTATGAACTCAACGGTGAAGCATTGTGCAATATATAGGGATTACTTTTCTTAAAGGAGCACAAGAACGGTGAGTCGGGATGCCTTGTGCGATGTATAGAAATACTAACAAATGTGTGGAATTGTATGGGATGCCCCTTTCGAATGGTTAATTTTGTTGGCGAGTTTTATTTCCCATTGAATTCTGGACAGACCATCTTTTTAGAACATGCATGTTGCAGAGTTTATTTGAATGAAGTTTTGGATTTAAAAGTTTATGAAAGATAATTTTAAGTACACTGTTATACTTGTGCTACTATAACTATTTTTTTATTTATTAATGATAAACAAATATTAAAAAAAATACTTTTTTCCACATTTAAGTATAAGGCTTAAAATAAGGCTTTCAAAATAATTACACATAAATAATTACAGAGGACACCGACGTAATTCATGTCAATATTAAATTGTAAAGTTGCCATAGAAATATGCGAGTTCGGGTGCTTATAATTAATATTAAATAAACAAAAATGTAAAATAAATCAAAATTTGAATATATTTTTAGCTACGTATATAAAACAAGCAATTTGATTTTAGAACAAAAAATGTACCTTCTGGTGTCAAACTATTAAATGATTTACCCATTACTCCAGCGAGGTCAATCAGGAATTAATAACCGATACAGGTTCCTACTAATCCCAACCGCTAAAGTTATGTGAAGAGGAAACACTTGAATTAAAACTTACTTAATTGGTTAAAATATAAGTAGTTGTCTGTATTTAGCTCAGAAATTAAAGTTGATTAACTGGATCAATTAGTGCCTTTGATAACTTAAGCTGCATTAAGTTTCCTAGAAGACGTCTAGGGCAAGCTTATTTTCAAGTCTTAAACTCTCTTTTGTATAAAGGAAAGAATTTAACTTTCAAATAAAAAAATGTAGAGTAGGAAGTAACGGCTCAAATTTTGGTATTAGCTATTTAAGAATGAAGTCACATTATTACAATTACGACCCATTTGATGTAATTAACAGATGCACAAAGAACAAACATCCAGACCAACTGGAGTACAATCTTTGTTCTGCCCGGGGATCGAACCCGAACTATTTAGCCAAAATCTCAATTATTACACTAATAGGGTCGTCAATTACAAACCTATCGTCTGTACAAATGTAAAACCCATTAAGATATAATAATAATGATATTACTTCAGAATTTTACCTTAAAAACCGGTAGTTTATGATCTTACGCGTCGTTTCCTACTGGGTTTTAAAAAAAGTCAACCAGTCGCCTTAGTAATGTTTAGAATGTTTTTTAAGATTTCTGTTTGTCATATTGCTTATACTTACACATTTAATTGAGTTATAAAAGTATTGAAGTCGCTTCTTTATTACATCTCACCAAAGAACCAATGACTATAATCATGTATATTTTATTAATATATGTAAAATTTATGCACATAGCTACGTGCAATAAATTATTTATCAAACAACCTTTCGATGTGGTCTAGCGTCGGTTGTTAATTTTAAAAAAACCCCGTATATATTGACTTTGAATGTTTTACAACCCTTGGTAGAGAATAATTTAAGTAGGGTCAGCAGAGACTTTGAAAATCGAACGTTACGTTTACGATTTGACAGTTGACGTTTTTGTTTGCATATATAATATGCTTTTTTTAATACAGAAAAGCATGCACACTAAAATAAAATGTTGTAGATAATAATACAAATGTGTAATGTCAATATCTGTATCTAGATTTTTATATCCAATTAAAATATTTAAATTTGAACTAGCTGGTTAGTACATCAATGAGTTACAAAAAAATAAGTTGTTGTTGCAATAAAATATATCATTTTATAAAAAATATATTTGTATATCTACAAAATAAAATACTAAGTTAATTAAACATTTTTTAAATCAAAACATCACAACCTATTTATGCAAACCCACAAAGTAAAAATCGGATTCGAAGAAAGTGTTAATAAATTAATTATGTGTTGAAATTTTCAAGTACCGTACCATTTGAAAGTCATTCATGCGTTGACTTGACTTTCGTTGGCTAATTAGTAATTGACCTAAATTTTTTGTTTACATTATAATGAAGCCGTGCGTTACGCGTAAAATTTTGTTGCCCAAGCCATTACAGAGAAAGCATGTATTGTTCTGAATTATGTATAATTGTTATTACAAATTTACTATTTTTGATTATTATTTGGACCATGCTGTGTATGCTATTTATCTCGCTAATTATGGATTACCATCTAGTGTATTTATTTTGTTAATTTATTTTGGAACTAAAAGATTGTAATCTGTCTGCCTACCTAATTTAAATACATAAATAAATAAATATTGATGACAAATTAATAAAATTATTTCGCTCTAACGAAATAATAACTACCACATCTCTACCTATCGAAGTTAAAATAAAATAATACAATTTAGGATAAAGACACAAAAAATACAATAAAAAACAATTAAACTAACCAGCTAAACATTTTATTTTTAAATGCGCTTGTGCAGTTTTCGACAGTTGAAAACGAAAGTTTACAAAATTATATTACTTCCTGAACCAACTGGAGTGTTAAGTAATTCCAGGTTTATAGTATTCATTGTATAATATTGAATTATTTATCAAAAGCGATATCCCTTTCTCTGCTATCGCTACCAGCTTCATTTCGCACTTCCTTCCACTCGAAAAGCCAACGCCACCGAATCGCGAAACCTTTAAGGGCTCTCGCACTCTTGAACGCTCTTCAATAAGACAATGGATCACAACAACTACTCTCACGTATACAATATCGCCCTCAAAGGGTCAGTTAAGCCCTTAATTAATAGCAGACAGGGACGGAAATATATGGTATGTAGGGTTACTCACAATTTTATTTTATCCGATTAAATGCGTATAATAATATTAATTTAGAATATTACTTATTTAATAAAATATGGATTTCAGTGAATAAAATAGTTTTCACTAATGTACAAATATTTAATGATTGAAATTTTTAAAACCAGCGAATGTTAAAAGTAGAAAAATATTCCGTTTTTGTTGCAACATTATCCGAAGTCTTTTCAACATTACGAGTACTTAAAGTTATTAAATCTGTTTTAAGTCTTACTAAACTAAACACGATCGCTTATCAAGTGACAGTGCAATCAGTTTGGCTGTTGAATTAAAGATCTTATCATTTGAAATTGATAAAAATCCTTTAATGGTAACCCTATTCATTTGCGCGCGAAAAAGAGCGCGCAATACAGATTATAACCCACCCCATAGAGTCATCGGACCGTGCGCGAAGTTTTTGCAAATTTAAACCTCCATTTTATTTTTTAGCCTGTGAGAATACTTTCACAGTCTAGTGCATAATCGTTGACTTTTTCTTTTCTAAGCAAATGATCACGCTATTGTTACTAAGGCATAAGTTGTTGGTTGTTAATGGTTGGTAAGTATTTAAAAAAAAGACTTCGACATTTTAATTTCTAAATTGTTTTATCAAATATCACGGTTGCAATAAAAACCACTTAAAATGTTTAATTTTAAATTAAACATTTTAAGTGCTTTTTATTGATTAAATTCTGAATAATAAAGTGCTTTTTACTTAAAATGTCCTCAAATAGCTACTAAAAGTTTTTTTACAATGAATATGTTTTTTGATTCAAAATATTCATGCAATATTAATTAAAATAACTGCGGTCATATGCAATAAAAATTATCCCCAGTCCCAAAGTCAACAAACAAAACATTAATTCCCTACTTGAAATTCCTTTCACATGCAAATTGCAAGACAACCTCTTGTCTATGGTTGGTTTATAAAAAAATAAAAACAAATCGTAAGCCATCGAGACAATAGATGTATAAGATTGACATCTTCAAGGTGGTGTGTAAAAGATTTTGAACTCTACATGTAAAGAATAAGTGTAGTATTTACTTATTGACATATACTTCCTGGCGTTAACCGAATTGTAAAATGTATTATGATTTTAATTTATTTGTTTAGAATTTTAAATGAGAAGCACGCATCTAATTATCTGACAGAGGGGTGCAAACAAAAGATGATGCTATTATTTTAAAACTGCAACTGTTTTGATACTCGGAATTTGAAGATTTCGCAGAATCTTTTTTATTCAATATTTATAATCTGAGTCAATTCCCACCGAGGAAATATTAATTTACGTAACTGATATTTTTTTATTTCAAATAAATTATAAAATAACGTTCGTTCTTATTTCAAAGTCGAATACACAAACTGCTTGATGTTTAATATACAAAACAGAAATGATTGATTCTGTGGAAAGTTAACTTAAAAATACATATACCTATTTGACGGCAGTGTTTTTTCTTTTCTCGGCAAAGAATCATTAACATTCGTTAGCAAGTAATGTCTGTTTGTACGAGTATTGTTCTGATTGTGCCCTATGTTAATATGTATGGCTGTGGGTGAATGTATCATCATCAGCTCATTAGACGTCCCCACCAAGGGCCACAAGCACGCGGGCCCAGTGCGGATTGGACGACTCCATACACAACCCTTGAATCTCTTCACAGGCGCAGGTTTCCTCACGATGTTTTCCTTTACCGTAAGAGCATCGGATAACGTACATATATTTTCGGAAATTCGAAAACACATTGGTACCTGGCGGGATTTGAACCTCAGCCCTCCCGGTAGGATGCCAACAGTCCACACCGTTGAGCCACCGACGGGGAATGTATGAGCATTTATAATAATAATTATTAGATATTTATGAAATCGCATGTACTCCTTACAAAACATACAATTTAAACTCTATATAAATGCATAACAACAGCAAATAACTAAAAAGTTTTAAGTTCCCAAATCACAAAAAAAAACTACTAAACCTTCCAAACGTTTAGTAGAAAAGTGCAACTGGAAGTTTTCGCAATAACTAGTTCACAATTACAGCGATGGTAATGGCTGTGTTTACCATAACCGTCTTATAAATTGACATGAGCAATTAAAGTGCAACACATTGATATAATTGGCACGCTTAATTATCAGTTTCTACATGTTACGAGTTAAGTAACACTTTTAATTGGTTTATTCAGTAGTAAATATTAACGGGTGTTTAATTTAAAAATACTATGTCAAATATGTGATGTGTATAAATCAAGGAGAACTTAATGTCGTTACTTTATTTAAACTTTGAGTGGTTTTCATTACCTTAGTATAACCAATAGTGATTTGAATTACAGATCTTTACTAGATTTTCACTATGCTAATTTTTTAAGGCTAAGCACCATTGAAATGTACATAAAGTACATACAGCTCAAAGCCTCATAATTTTCATATTAGCATTTCAAATTTATTACTGAACCCAGTCAATTCTATTCTCAATTTTTTTTAAACAGTTTTTGGGACATCCGCCTAGTTACTTCTATTGAATGAAAACAGTTTGGTATAATTTTTAAGATGTTATCAACTAGGAAAGGATCCGGGTTCGTTTCCCGCGCAACACAAACTTAACTGACTCATTAAATTGCATTTAATTAAAAATAAACTTTCTAAGATGTCCTACTAAAACTGATGTAGGTACTAAAAACCCGTGTCCAATACAAACCGGACTCCATAAACTAATATTCAATTTTGGAATCCAATTCTTACAAAATACCATTTTGTTTATCTATACGTGTGTCTCTTTCTATTCTGGGCGATTTATATATCGCTATCCTACTTATTCACGATTGCCAGGTGTCACATAAATCACCATGGTTGGCCTCCTGACCTCCGGGTTTCGTGGATTAAGGGATTTAGTTCCCAGGCCTGGAAGACGTCTTACTAATGTTTGGGGTTGGCTAAGCTGTTTAAATTAGTTTATATTCAATGAGGAACTTGCTTGAAGTATTAGAATTTAGAGTTTTTGAAAAAAGTTCTCCTCCACTTAGAATAAAACGTTTTAGAAGAGAATTTATTACTATAGTAAGTATGCTTTGAGTTTTGGTACTATATAGTAAAACATATATTTTATATTTTATTTTATTATGAGCAAAATATATTTTAAATTGACGAACACAACGACGATCAGTGAAACAGAATTCCTCGGACTAGCCAGCAATGTAAACATGTCCGAAACTTAATATTTACAATAAATAGTATCACATTTATCAACTGTCATTCGCAGGTCGTCAGGTAGCCGTTGTAACTTAAAACTGGTTTGACAAACCCTTTTTCACAATCGCCGCCATTTCTGAAAAGTCACGCTTGAAAACGTGTTCCTATTTCAAAAAAGTTCCATTTTAAAGTCGACAATAGACTATAGAGTTAATATTTTTTGCACTAAGAAAAAGACGAAGGAAATAACGGCATGCAGCCACGCATTGTTATGTGAAATATCTATCGCCTTTCAAGGGGGACTTGCGATTATCAAATGGAATATACTGCATTTTTTTTAATCGTAGGTTAAATATCGGAAGAGGTTATAAAATTTTACTGCTCCGTTATTGAGTGTAGACAATCTTTTCAATTTGAGTTGCGTAATAGTGAAGAGTCAGTAGTTTAATTTTATAGCCTCTGCGGACACGTAATAAAGTTGTTTGGTTCCTTAACGCGGGGAAAATATGAGCTTTTGATGAACCTTTTTATAGAATACTTAACTTTTTACCATGAATTTTATTGCACCACCTGTTGTTCCGAAAAAATGCTGAATTGGCTGAGTGTCATTATAATTTATATCAAATTCCACATTTCATCGTACTTGATTTACATTTGTGTAGTGTTCGCTAAACATTATGGTACCAATAAATACAATAAACATATGGGATAATCATATTGCGGTATTAAAAATAAATCTCTTCAAGTGCAGAATGTCAAAAGTTTGATTACTCCTTTTACTAAATTATTAGGAAAATAATGATTAAAGGTAGCAATTTTAAGGATCATACGAAATAAACAAACTTTAAAAAGAACTCTTATTATGCTTTTTTATATTCTTATTAGACGGATAAACTACTCTATTTTTCATTGATTGAAATACGCTTCCTCAAAGTGACTTGCTACATTAAAAAAAATACACCTCACCCCACCCTATAGAATTACCTAACGAATTATTTCTCAATACGCAATCAAACATATTGAGACCGCCCCTCGGCGCTCGTAAATTCCCACAACCCGCCAAGGTGCGATTGTTGTCAAAAATAAATCATACCATTTACATTTTGAAAAAAAAAACTAGATCAGGACTCCTTGCCAGTTGAAGTCAAACCAAAGAGGTTGGGGATGCCATAAGACAGCTGCCAGGTGACCTTTCGAACCGTACATGGCATTGTCAAATTTTGCACACTTCCTCAAACAACAATGGTTAGACGACAATGGCGGGGTGATCCAGCATCTTGCCCTGCTCCAGATTACATGACAATAATGTTATTATTACAATTTCTAGAAGGCGAAATCTGTAAGCGATTGTGGGAACAATCGGAATTTCGAGTATGGGTGCCGAGGCATCTGTTTTTTTTTTTTTAATTTTAATAAACAAAAGTCCACTTTCTTTTATTTATAACAAAAGATAACAAATGTTTTTCATTCGTCTTCATAGATCTTGAAAAAAAACTTGTAATAATAATTTGACACAAAACTTTCGAAATATGTGATACAGAGTAAAATCAATACTGAAAAGGTCTCGGAAAAATCAAAGTTTTTTACTTTACTTGATTGGCATCATTGATATAATATTTGACCCAATGATTGGCAGTTCCACTCAGTAATAAAAATATGAAGAAACACTATTTTGGGGTATATCAATAAGCATAGGTACTTGTAAATTTATTTGACATCAATACGAAAATTAGATACTTAATTACTTTACAGTAAATGATTTATGTACATAAATATCTGTTACTTTTATAAGTTTCCCAGTTTTGCCAACCCCGAAACGAAAAAAATTTTCGTACATAAGCAGCTAAAAATTTCGTACTTTGACTTTAGAACCTCGTACATCTAAAAAAACGCTTTCAACATTAAAAATACTAAATAAAATAAAAATTTTGCCAGCTCCTTATTAAAAACAAACATCACTTTGTGTTAAGAAACGATTAACACGGAGGACAAAATGTTTTATAAATCGTCGTTTTCTCGGTTGACATAGCTACAGACAATGATTGCCTAAATGCGACCAATGGTTTTTGTGTATAAAAGTTTAAGTTCTGATGGATTTTACTAGTTTTTCATATGAAGCATGGTCACGTTACAAAATCTCGTACAAAATTGTACGAGGTTGAAAGTGTCCTCGTACCTCGTACGGAAGACCCCAAATCTCGTATTTGTACGAGGAACCATGTACGTTTGGCAACCCTGAAGTTTCCCAAACAAATCTCCATAGTTTCTATTCATATAATTCAATTATACACTTATCATGCTACTAATATGAACGTACAAATAATAGTATACAAACAACTCTACCGAAACCTAATGGCTCTAATCACCGAAATCATGCAATTTTATCAGAAAGTTGATACTCTGTAAACTTAACAAACTCTCCCACGACCATTACGTTTTTTATACTGCTTGGAATTAATTAACGGAGAACACTCCTGGATAATTTTACGGCACACGATTTCAATTCTAAATGTCTTTCGGGTGGCATTCCTTCCCTTAATTACACGACCTTGTTAACAGCATTAATATATAAAACCGCAATGGCTTTTTTAAAAAACAAGATGGCCTATGGTCGCTCTAGCGTGGCGGTCTTTAACGAAACTCCATATTCGCCGCTATAATGAGAGAGTGATAGTGAGTGAGAGTGAGAGAGTAAAATAAGACCTTACTGATACGAGGTGTGTTATTTCCACCCAGTAACATAATATTACCTTTCTTAGTCAATCCTCTTCAAAAGGATGAACTTTTTACTTTTAAGTTATTACTTATTTTATATTATGGCGACTGTTTGAGTGCCAGAGATCGGTCTGCGAGGAAGTCATCAGGTGATCATCACGATGATGACGATTTCAATCACTCCTTAAGGATATTATGTTGTTGGCATGCGCAGGTTACCTCACGATATTTTCCCTTCACCGTAAGAGCGTTGGATATAGTAACGTACAAATAGTTTCGAAAATTTTAAAAGACATTACGTGGCGGGATTTGAACCTGCACCGTCCAGATCAGAAGGCACTCTATTTCTCTCAAGTATATCGTAGTAAATACAAACATCAAAATGTCAAACCAATACGGTGAGCAAAGGCGCCATTTTACCATAGAGCTTTAGGTTTTCCGCCTTCTATTTTTATGGGCAATATCATTATTTCAATTGCGTAATTCAATAACACCCAACAACCAGAACAACAGTGGGTCAACAACCCACCCTCGCAATATGCTACGACGATTGTATTATAATTTATAATGTTATCTATAATCTCACCATATGGTCTAGCGGTAACGTCGACTCAGTAGTTTGAAGCTTCCGTAAGGGGCTTTCAACAATGTTGAAGTTTGAAAAACACTTTGGTCAATCACGGATTTGTCATAAAGCTGTTTTGGAAGATGTATAAATAAATAATAAATGGTGTACTAGCCGAATTACTCAACATTGACACAAAATGGATAGTCAAAACATTTTAAAAATATTTTAGCATAGAACATACAAAACAATATCCGCTGTATGTCCCTAAATCTATAATATAAAAATGAATCGCAAAATGTGTTGGTAAGCGCATAACTCAACAACGCCTGGACCAATTTGGCCAATTCTTTTTTTAAAATGTTCGTTGAAGTCCAAGGATGGTTCTTAAAAAAAATCGAATAATTGCCGGGCAAACCCTAAAAACAGCCCTTTCTTTTTCACATACAAACGTTTTCTAATTAAAACGTAGAATCAATTTGAGCTTTATTGCTTTATAATATAAAGTTCATTAAAATTACTTACTTTTAAATGTTTATAGTGTTTTATTTAATTATTTTTAATTCACACCGAATTATTACCAGGGTGACGGTTCTGTTCAGGATAATTTTTGCAAAGAATATGAAAAAGGTAGGAACAAAACACTGCCATATTACAATTTTTTCTGACAGGACGAAGTCTGTCGGGTCAGCTAGTATGCTATAAAAAGCTTTAAAACTACACCACATATTTGGATACGAATTCATATCCAATTGGTTACGTTATTTACGCTTAATAAATTAATAATAATACATTTTATGAAGTTTGCAGCATGGAATTTTGTTGAAGTAAACACTACCAATTGAGATCTTTGATTTCATATTAGAGCAAAGTTTAACAAGGGAAAAGTTACATCACTCGTAAGTAGCTCTTACGTTAAAAGTCGCTTAGAGTGCAATGCAATCTCATTAGCAGATAATAATCGTAATGAAATTATTCGTTGAAGAGCCAAGGTCACTGACATTGCTCTTAAAATTTGAACGCTGAAGTAGTAGTGGGCTGGTCATGGCTCCAGACAGAAAGATGTTTAATGGAATCGAAACGTGATGTGGTGATCTCGTTTCGGCAAGCGAAGCAAGGGACATCCGGCGGCTTGATGGATGATTTGAGGAAAGTCGCTAGTATAAGTTAGATGCAGGCTACTAGGGATGGTTTGCGCTGATTGTTGTTTTGTATTAAATATGTGCGATGCGAACGTTGAAGTATTGTCTTCAACTTGGTGATAGTACTAAAACGTTAGATTAATTTTAAAAAATAAATATTTATTGTAAAATTGCGTCTTTAAATTTAACAAGCCAGTTTTGCAAAACAATACTAAAACATTTTACAATAAGCTCCACTTTAGTCTTTCATCAAAATAATTGTACTGTACTATTGTGTTAGTTGCAATAACAGTGCCGCCTTATTAATTGGTCATTATTCATTGAAACACATATAAAAGGTCAATAGCCACTCCAATACATACTAATTGTGCGTAATTAGAAGCACTTACCGAGGCGCCTGCGCACAACAGCTGCGTAAGGCGGGGTGTGTGTGACGCACGCGCTCGGGTCAGGTGATAGATTAAAAACTTTTTTTTTTTCTTTATAAGAGAGTGTAGTGCAAACTTTTTTATATTTCAGTTAATTGTTTTTCAAGACATTAGTACTAGGCGGGCCTTAGTCTTCCACGCGGGCCGAGTCCGAATAGAGACGTGGCGGAATTTGATCCCGCATTTTCCAGATAGGAGGGCAACAGTCCACACTAATAATCCACTGATGCCCCACATCAAACATGACTAGGAGAAATCGAGTCGTATCCTACCACAAGAGCTCAACGCAAATTAACGGGGACTACCATTCTTAAATATCAGCCGATGCTTTTTTTTTCGAACTGACTACTGCTGTTGGCCGCAGATAGCCTTTACAGCTTTACCGGGCAATTGGCGAGCGCAGATGGCTCTCAGCCTTAAAATTTAGACAACGAGCCCAAGGGCGCTTCATCAATAATTTTTGGTCACCCATCCGTCCTCAATGCGTTAGTTACAATACGCTACAAGCCTTCGTAGATTAGTATGATGATTAACATTTCAACTAAGCTTCTTTAATCTGTCAAAATGACGTATTTTCATACGTTTTGTGAGAAATAACAAAAGTTCACGCAAAATTTTTGTTATTTATCAATTGACCCTCTTTTAGAACCTTTTATCTTAATGAAGTATAGTGATTTAAACTCAAAATATCTTTATTCAATAAATCCTTTACATAGACTTGAATCGTCACTGTTATCATTATATTTTATATATGACTCTACCACCGGTTCGGAATAAGTAGGATCTTCGAGAAGAGCCGGGAAGAAACTCGATAGTCACTCTATTAAACTTTTCATAACATTGGTTACAGAGTTTTGTACTTTACCTACACAGAGCTTAACAGTTATTTAAGAAAAGATTTTGTAGGTGGAACTCTGTGTGCAAGACCACACATCTTTATCCGATAAATATATTATTCGTCGATAGTTTATTAACCTATTTTCAAGGGGAATTTTTCAAATTAATATTCGTGAGAGGTTAATCATAAAGACAGCTTTAGTAGTAGCTAATTTCATGATAATGTGTTTCAGATTTAGTTTTGAATTCAGATATCATTTCATGAGCAAAATGCCAATGAGTTGCAGGTGCGTGCGCAGGGTGCGTCTCACAAGCAGATGTATTGTGACTGACATCTGTGATAAAATAATTTTGCGGAAGAACTAATGCGCCAATTACATTTTTTATAAGATTTTCATCATTAGTGCCCTTAAATAATAAGTTACCCGAAAAAGAAGGCGATTAGACCTTAATTGTCTACCTAGTACACTACTACGCCATCGAGTTTTCTTGTCATCAAGTTAGGTTGCTTGTAGGTGGTAGACTCGGTACTGAGTCGTAGAGTAGGCACCGTAATGCGAGATATCGTCCCGTGAAAAAGAAGTGTTTTGCGCTTCTGTGTTTCGGGATGAGGGCACTATAGCTAGTAAAATTATCGGGTAGTAATGTCAGGTGTCGGGTGCAGTGCGGCGTTCATTGAGAATAATAACTGTTTATCAGTTGTTGGTCTCGATAAATGCCGCTGTCATGATCAAGCGTATCAATTACCATCAGGTGAGCGTCCTGACCACTGTACAAAGTGTACACGGACGGTCAGGACGCTCGTACGTAACATTTCAAAAAATTAAATAGAAATAAAAATATCGAACACTTTGCACACTGACTGTACCAGTACCAATCAAAATCGGACAGTCACCATCAAAACCTACTTCAGTCTCGTTATTAATTTATAACGAATGTACAAATTTGAATTTTCGCATATTTTACGGGGCGTTTAAAAAATTCCTACTACAATATGGTACCATTGGGGGGTAGAAGGTTGCATATTCATGAGCAGCGCCACCTGCCGCCCAACCGACATACTAACTTTCGCTTAAAAGGAAAACTGTAGAGCGTTAGGCTTTACGCACCATTAGTTTGAATGGAATTAAATGTTTGTGGTTGTTTCGTTTGTACCATTGCTCGTGAAGGTGCATATATATGTAATGTTAATAATGAACGTAAAAATATATTATGAATAATTGGTGCATAATACCTAAATTTATATCTACCACCAAAATATTGGAATGAGTTTCGTTAAGGTCCTAGTTTTTTATATTCTATATCATAATAAATATTTTAGGTGTATAACAAATGCTTAACAATCGTAACAATTTAAAATACTACTTAGTACCTATTTTTAATCTAAGAATACCTATTCTTAATACAAGAAATTAAAATAATATGTAAAATACCTTTTATTTTTACTTTCAACATAGTTACATCTGTATAAGTTTTAATTTACTCATATACGACGGAAATGTCAGGGAATATAAGAACAAATCTAATTTAATTACTGACTAATGGATAAAATCATGCAATAAAAAGTTGCGCGCAGAACTAACAGTTAAGTCGTCTGCAACTAAGAAAATATAAGTATTGCAAAAGGTCGGTGTTCTCATACTCGTACTAGCTCACTGTTGCTCTACAAAAATAAAATTGAATCGCTGCAACCTTTTCACAATATTTTTAAAGATGCAGATCACTTTCAAATTCTAAATGGGTAAAATATCCGTTCAGAATTTGGCGCAAGCCGGTTGACTCGCATTCAATTTATAAGCCCCATTTATCTTTCTCCAAACTTTTATCAATTGGCAAAAAATTGCCTTAGCACGTCGGCATACAGTCCAGATTTCTCATACAGAAATGTTAACAAAAACTTTATAAGATCACTGATGCATCGTACGTTCCAAAATTCAAATTCAAAAATTGAATTCCGCTAAAACATGTTCCGTTCCATTCAAGCAGACATCTTGGACGTCGTCTGCTCAATGTACAGTTACAAATTCACATTTTGCGTAAAACTAACCTTATTTCGAGGTTCGTTCGGAAATCGACGGAGATCGAACGGTAAAGCGTTTCAAAGAAACTTTTTTGTTCGCGACCCCTGTTTCGCGAGACGTGCATTTGATATTAAAAATGCTCCAGAAGAAATCTTAAATTCAATAGTAATTTGCTGTTGAATAGTAAGGGAGAGGATAATGGACCGAGTCGTACGCCCTGTTTTTGCGGTGTTGTATTAGTTCGCGAATTCTCCAGGGTCGTTTTGTGTACACACTGGTTTTCGAACTCAGCATGTGACTGTCACAGGACGGTCGGTATGAATGCGCGCCAAAATCATAATTACACACTCAATTTGGTAGGCAAAGGAAATATATGAGTTATTGCCTACAGCGTAACCGAGATGAAATCAGCCGTTTTGAACGATGAACAAAAGATTGTAGAAAAATTTCGGAGTTAGCATAACAATGTTCTTGTATGTGTCTGAAGTCGGCAGTAATCGTGATTGGCGGTATAATTAGATTAACGTGACGTTTTGGTAGTACTTACGAGTTTAAAGTGAATTTAATTTGAATATGAAATACCAATTAGGGAACTGAATTCGGCGATTATTTAAAAACCATTATTATGCTCTTAAACATAGTTTAAAATTGTAATGAAAAACTACACCGCAAATTATGTCCAAAACTTATTTATTTTGTTGGACATCCTAGTTACAATAATTATTGGGCGCAAGCATGCACTTAGTGATTCGAAACTCATTTCTGAGATAAAAGGTTACGTAGGATACGAGTGCCAAGACCCAAATGTCTTTCATAATAAAATTTAAATAAATATTTTCCAAAATCCATCCAGTCCAGAAAAAAAATGCGTTTCGTGAGGGAATTTCTACCGAAATCTATCCAACGACGAAATGAATCATGCTCAGTATTTGCAGTAGTAATATAGTAAAACCTCTTTATCTTCCAACTCGTATTCACAGTAACGGTAGAACAAATCGTGACGATCATCGTCAGACACGGTCATTCCAAACTCATGATATGGGCGTTAGCAACCGTTAGCATGTGCTATGGTTATCAGGTAGTTCCGATATATTTTTTTTATGTTACGAAGTGAACGGGACGGTCAGAACGCTCACCTGATGGTAAATGATACGCCTGACCATGACAGAGCGGCATTGAAGGAGACCAACAACTGATAAACAGTTATTATTCTCCCCAACGCCGCACTACGCCCGTCACCCGAACAACAGTTGTTAGGTCTCTTTTACCCGGTAATTTCACTAGCTACAGTGCCCTCCCGAAACACAAAAGTGCAAAGCACTCTTATTTCACGATGATACTGGCACTGCGCGTGTGGTACCTACCTAGATCGACTAAACCGATACGTATTCTGCATATAATAATCTCGACATACTACATCACTCGAATTATTCGCAATTTGAATTGGTTGACGTTACAATTTTTAGCTACTGTCTTATATTGAGTCTTCTTTTTAAAATATTCTTAAAACGCATGCAGCATCAATTACGCTGATTCGATTAGATTTTTTTGCAGTAACCTTGATTCCTTGAAAAGATGTCGATCAGTGTTGTTTTTTCTTCCAATTCCGACTACTGGTTTCATTGGTTTCATAGATAAATCGATTTAGTTCTCTACCCATGATTTAGGACTTTTTTTTATATATATTTTCTGCACAAAGTTACCCATACGCACTTTTATACGCTGGTATAGGAACTATCATATATTAAATTTAAAAGCCAACGACTGACATCATGGCTTACTTTAGCTACGAAATTATTCCTAACAACACGTTACCTATATTGTTTGTATAATAATATGTAATATTTATGTGTTTTCTTTAAAATAATAACGACAACAGCACGACCGAGTGACCAAAATACCATTTCTCAAATACAAAGGCCGCCAATAAAGTTCGAATGGTGTAGTGTTGTGTGTAATGTTGAAGTCGGTGGTAGTAAACTTAAACGCAGCAGTAAACATACTTCCTAAGAAAATACAATAATATATGCCGCATAGACTGGGTATAACTGTTCTGATTATCGGCTTTCATTGCTAATGTCGAATACGTGTCGAGTGAGACATCTTAGATGTAGTATCTTATTATCATAATATTTATTACTATTTATTGTGTGTGTTATCTATATAAAATCAGTTATACTCCTAGGTCAGTCGTTAGTCATAGCACTTATTAATGTTATTATTTTTTGTTCCAGAATCATCATGTTGAAGTGGGCTGTGTATGGTAAAAAGAACCAAGACGTTCGCACTGACAATGAAGAGGAGTCAGACCACCATGACCCATATAATAACAACGTGCGAAGATCACTTGACGCTCAGTCAGTTAAGAAAAGCAAGAAACCCACTAGATACCAAAGACGATCATTAGGAGCGAATGCAGTTAGAAAAATAATATAAAGACAGTAGATAAAGAAAATTTTAATTACATTGGTAACACTCCGAATTACTACAAAGAAGGTTTCATCAAGAAATCTGAAGGACTAGCCTTAAAGGATGTCAGCAATATTACCCCCTTCATCCACACCGGTGAAAACCTATGAACGAAGAAAATTGTACCTTAACGGATCGAAAGATGACATACCACCTGATTTACCTCCAACACCACCAACTTATAGTAGACGAGTTCGTGAAGCTAAAAAAAGAAAATTAGAAATGACAAGTACAAATATGGAGAACTTTAGAAGAGATACTTGCATATATAAATCAGAAAGAAGAATAAAGAACATCGATAGAACTCAATTAAGCTCTCCGAAGTTAAGTCATAGCACCTCAGAACCGTCATTAAATGAGTTATCTAAAAGACTAGGTGCAACTACTGATAGCAATAGGAGTTCCTTTTTAGTAAGTAAGAAAGTGGGAGGCTTTCCTATTAGTACAACCAAAACTTGCAGTGAAGGCTTAGTGGAAATAGAATATGATAAGGATTTAGTGATAAATTGTGTAGAAAAACCAATAACCTTAAATCATAATAGGGATAAAACTACTTTGCCTATATTTGGGCATCACATATTTATGGAAAATCCTTTATATTTTAACAAAACCGAAGGTGTTAGCATAAGACCTTTAAAAAAAGAACGCGAAAGAAATCGAATGAATTCGAAAGTTCTTTTAAGTCTCCAACTGTTGACAAAAGGGACGCTCATGCTTTAGTGCGAGATGGTTGTTCACCTGTATCAATAACTCCACTGTCCATTAAGTTGGCTGCGCTTAGATTTAGCACTATGAGTACACATAGTAAATCTCAAAGAAAACCTTTCACTAATGACGTAACAGAATATTTCCCCAAAGTAGAAAATCCTTTTTACTATACCACTGAGGGATGAAGAAACATCTGCTGAAATGGAAAACAAATTTATTTTAGGCAAAGACTCCATAAATAATGAAACAGAGTCAACAGTGTCTACAACGCAAATGGGAGATGTAACTCTTGAAAGAATGATTGAAGACATAATAAAAAGCACGAAAATTGTAAAAACTAAACGAAGGATATTGAATAATATCCTAGAACCGAAACTAACTGTCGAAGAAGAAATTCCACCATTGGAAGCCGTAAAAGATTTATTTGTTAATCCACAAGCAGAAAACAAAGCTAATTTGATCAAAGAAGCACGATATGTTAATCTATCGAGGGAAAATTCCGTATCTCCTATGAGCACTCCTACCAAGAAGAAAATGCCTGTTCACAGAGTTAATGATAAATTATTAAAAAACTTGCCAATAGGATGTTTTATTTTAGACGACGGTGATGGTTATAATGAAAGAGAAGTATGCACTCCAGATTGTATAATTGAAGCGAAATCAAGAATAAGGCACACAGAAAATAATAAAAAGTTATTAGGTAGATCACAATCAATGAATATATCTTATCAAGAGAAAAGTAATTTAGGTTTATGTACAGTTTCCTCGGAATCCACTCCAGATTTATTAGCTGCTATTCAAAGTAATAACAATATTGCATTACGCAGACAAAGGTGCATTCGTAGAAAAAAATCAACAGTAAGTAACGAAAGTTGTAGAAAGCCTAGACAGGTGGACATCAAATCAAATTCATTTTTAACGCTTGAAATGGGCCTACCTAGTCCAGCGATTGAATTACAGAATGTATCATTCTGTGAGCCCTTGAGCTCCTCGGTGAGCAGTTTATATAGGCATGGTGATAAGCGGGATGATATTCAATATGATAATATTTCAACAAAATCGAACGTATCACACAGTAGCCTTATGACCCTTGAACCTTCATCGCAAAATAAACGTTCGAGAGAGCTTTTTGGCCTGACTCTAGAAAATGGGATTCCAAGTCCAATAACACCAGTTGCAAATCTAAAACGATCTAGCAACGTTTTAAGTGAGGAGAGAGCACATAAAACGAGTAAGCTTGACGAGGAAATGCTTCCAACTGATACTGTGACTCCGGTGATCGAGCATAAATCTTCAAGAAGATGCTTGACGTATTCTCCAGAAGAGTCCAGTATTAATAGTAGTGAAGAAAAAAGAAGAAGTGTGGCGAGCAATCGATTAGAGCGTAGTACTGATCGGTTTCAAGCACCAAAGGGTACTATAGACTTAGAAATTGTAACTAGGAATAACGTCATAGACGTTCACGGTGAGTGGTGACTATCGACCCTTTTTTATTAGATTGCTTATTTTTCTAATAAGCCATATAATATCAAACCTATTTTGTTTTAGTGATCCGTTGCCGCGATCTTCAACGATCTTCCGGAAAAACGGATGACATTAATGCTTACGCAAAGGTTAGTATATATTTTTTTACATCTTTATTAAACTTCATCTTTATTTTTCTTTATTAACAACAACTGATAAACAGTTATTATTCTCCATCAACGCCGCACTCCACCCGAGGCTACAAATATTCTCTTATACCCGGTAATTTCACGAGCTACGAGAACAGTGCCCTCAACCCGAAAAACAAAATTACTATATTAAATAATTAATATCAAATTCTTGCGACACTTCAGTTGTTTAGGTTCGATCTTCTCTTCCATTAGGATAGTCTGTGCTCAAGAGCAAGCCCATCATAAAAAAAGAAAAATCTCTTTAGATTAATGAGTATATTGAATTGAATAATTTAGCAACTAAACAAATACCGATCTTATGTAACTGTCATGATTAAATATCAGAATCGGATAGTAATTAAAATTTAACGAAATAGTATACTTTGTTATCCAATTACCTGTTCGTATCAACTTAACGAGATAATTACAGTATTTCGAACAATGGCTATTAAAGGGTATCCTATAATTATGTTACAGGTGGTAATTAGTGGTGTAGCAGAAACAGCTATTCCCACCCAGAGATCGATATTCCAGAGGACGTCTGTACTCTACGGGAAGAGGGAACCCGAGTTTCAAAGACATCTAAGGCTACCTTTGCCCACCAAAGTCTACGACAACCAAATGCTTTACATCTCAGTTTGGCACAGAGATAAGAAATACAGGTAGGTTTTTTTATATCAATCCTTTTTTTATTTGGATTCCAGAGAAAGTTGACATTGAGTGTGTCCGTTAGATGTAGCGTGTTCCAGCAGTAATAAAATAAGAATAATATAAAATTTAAATTGTTGCCCTTCTTCTGTCAACCGGACTAATAACCGAAATATAGCTACATCATCAAATAAATAAATAGATATCCACTGAGTTTCACACAGCGCCATTTAGGCCCAGGTTAAGTGTGAAGCTGTATTACAGGTACTAAACAATTGATAGACATACTTATATACTTTTTTTTTGTAAACACATACAAATTATACATAGAAAACACTCAGACCAATACAACTGGACATGTTCATGTACACAACTGTTTGTACTGCCTGGGGATCAAACCCGGAACTTTTGTGAAGTGGCGTCTCAACCATTACACCAAAGGGGTCATTCAAAAGTAAGATACCTATACAGGACACAGGCCTTTCCACAGCATCGCCATGTGGAGACGGGGCCGTAACTGACAATACAGTCCCAGTGCAGATTGGTGGATTTTATCTACTACTGTGCCAGCTGGTAACTTTTTCAGTACCACTGGGTTAGCGTGCCTTTCGAAGCAAAGAAATAATAAATCATCCATATATCTCATCACTATTTAGTGAAGATGTGACTAAAACATTTAATTTTATAAACTTACGTACTCTAAAGAAAATTCTTCATGCCACATTTTCGTTATATTCCTGATTTTGTTACGGTTTTTTGGATGCCTGCTAAAAATAATTCGTAAAATATTTTTTTTAATTAAATTGTAGCCCAAAGAGCTATACACTTAGTAATATAATTGTGGACTGCTCCTTTAATAAATAAATGAGTGGAGAAGAAAATTGGAACAATACAAGACATTCCACTGAAAACTGTAATGTCGACATGAAAACGTTAAGATATTAAAGGTCACGGCAATGGGTATAGGTATAGAAAATTCATTAAATATTACATGGACTTCGTAGTGTACGGGAGTGCTTAGTAATTTATACTGTTTCGACGCCAGTACGTGGGGAAAGGTTTTATCTAAATACGAGTCTTAAACCGTGACATGAAACTACACGTTCCACTTTTACTGGGAAACTGTTAGAAGAATATACTTCCATTGTATAATTTTCTATTTCTAACTTTTTCTTTATATAAAAAAATAAACACAGATACAAAATATAATTAAAGCACTAAAACCTTCTCCTGAATGTAACAAATAATTTACCGAAAACCGCATCAAAATTGCTTCAAACGCGAGATAATCGCGGACAAACATACATACATACTAATAGGTCAAACTGAAAACCTCCTAGTTAGAAGTTAGTTAAATTTCCACACCTCACAAGAGTTTTAATAGGTGTTACAGATTGTATCGTTTTTTTTCTGACTAATGACGTTGTCCTTAGATGACCTGTTAGCTGTAAGTTAAAATTTAAATTATTTGATACACATAAGGGCATAGTTACTGTAATTCATGGTTTTTGACCACTTTATTAATTTAGTACTCATGAATGTTTATCATGTGAAGACAACGTCGATGTATGATTAAGATGCATAAATAAATTTAAAAATAACATTCATGAACACAGTTTTGCTTTCAGAAGCAACAAGAAGGACTATGTGAAGGTAAAATAATTACGATAAGAATTTATCTAAATATTTATTTAGATATATATCTAAGATTAAACTTAAACAGTCAAACAATTATAACATGATATTATATGGGTATTAACTCTACGTAGGACTCAGCTATATGGGAAATAATTAGAATCATAACTCTGGTTATTATCATTACTAAACCCAATGTTAAGGTCGAAAGTGAACATACAAAATTTATGTGTAATTAAGCTGTATCGTATAATGAAGATATTATCAATAGTAATAAAAGAACAGATAATAAAATACAAACAGACGTTCAAATGTCAGTTTAATAAGTAAACCATAATGTGCGAACGAGCGGTAAGAAACGAGCAATCGATTAACTCGATTCAACAATCGGCAATCATTGCCACTATAATGAGCGTCTAATGCGCTATAAACAGGTTAGGTAGTGTTACGCGACGTCGGCATAGGAACACTGAAGCGTTTTTCACTTTTCCTCCGCTCTCATACATAAGATATTGGGCATGGTGACGCGAAAGGGCATGCGCAATTGAATCGATCTCCGCGGAGCGCAGCCCGGGCAGTCGTGAGTCGGCGGTAATGGGTGCACGTACCAACTCACTCAAAAACACCCCACAAAAGTACGCATTCAAATCCAACGTCCAAACACTGGTGTGGTGTGTGTGCGGTTTTAGTGCTATTCCAAACTAAATTGTGATAGAAGCTGTGTTTTTGATTAGGAGCGTCCAATCGGTAAGGGATATTGGATCGCGATGCATTTTTTTACTTTTTTACCAAATCAAGAAAGTTTTCATTTAGTTTTTCGAAATCATTAATCATGACCTCACGCTCAATATCGACCTTGCCATTTGCTTGAATAGATCTTAACTAATCAGTGTACACCATAATTGGCATACTATTAAAATTTTAATTTAACTAGTTAAATTTTATATGGCTCGTATATCAAATGTAAGGCGTGTTATATGTAATAAATTACTTATTAACAACACTTGCTAGGTAGGACCAAGGTGATCACGCTAATAACAGATATAAGCGGATAAGTTGGACAAAAAATAACGCCACAGACAAGACACTAGTTGACCTAATTCATAAAAATGAATAGTGTTTTGTAAACTAGTATAATTAATCAAGAAGCTCATTTAGTCTAAGTTTAAAAGGTTTATCCCAAATGCTTTCAAAGACCCTTAGCATAACTTTATAAATTATGTAAAACTCTCTGAATTTAAAATCATCAAGCCATCAATTTCCTCAGTTTCAAAACTATCCTTAACTTTTTACCCCACGACCACATAATTATTATAATTAGAAGTAGTAGTGAAACGTCTTACTGGAGCAGAAAAAAAATCGGTTAAATTATTTTTTTCAGGAAACTCAACTTAAAACTGAGCTTATTAATAAAGTAATATTTCCAAAACATGTTTTAATGAGTTTGCACTATTGCATCTAATGAGACGACACGTGGCCGCGTCCATTCGTGACGCCATTTCTGGAATTGTCGATTACTACGCCATTAGAATTTTTAAAATCTCGTTTCCTTTTCCACGGGCCATTATTTTTTATTACTATTACTCAAGGAAACAAACTATATGTTCATTATATGGGCAATTATATGTTCATTAAAAAAAAATCATAAGTGATTTTCTTCATGAATTTAATGGCCTGCAAGTAAAAGGTAATAATTTCTTGATAGATTCATGATAATAATCTTCAGCAGCGTATTCTATCATTAGCTCCGCTTCAACGTCTACAAAGAAACAACAATCAATTTGTTTCCAGATGAAACCAAATTTCTTATATATGCCTTTTGGCCCCAATATCAGTAGTGATAAAATACATGGTGGTGCAGAAAAATTTCACTGACCCGTTGTGACACACATCTGGCACTTGGCCAACTTATCTCCATTACTTTATCATTACGTATGACTTGCATTTTCTTTCAAGCACGTCATTATAAGACACTATAGCGCATTTAGTAGAGACCATGTCTTGTACTTCAAGATTCTGTTTTCCAATCGGTTCAAATACCTGAGTGACGATCATTTGGTTGAACTGTTTAAAAGTTTTCCATGTTCTTTTTCTGACTATTTCTACAGCGACTATGTGTTATTTATGTTATGTCATTATTTAACCATATGACACAAATCATGGCTAAACATAGGCATTCCTCAAATATCGGTTTGCTTTGTAGTTGTATGACGTCCCGCTTGTGAGTGGCAGTCTCATAATACGCTTACCAATACAGAATAAGAGAAATCTTAATTAAATAATGGTCACAGGACACTTAAAGTATAAACTTCTTCATAGCTCGTAATGTGACTCTGAACCGTTAAGGGCCCAAAGTAAAAGACCAGAATTTATCTATTTCAATATAATTAAAAGCTTTCGCCTATTTACAAAACTAATCAGTTAACTGTGAAATAGGTGATAAGAAAGTTATTGCTAGAATATATTTCATGTAAATAATAGTTTTACTTGGTAAATCACGTTCTATCTAAAACTCAATTTCGCTTACCTCCATAATAAGGTCACATTGGAGTTAAAATAAATTATTGAACAAGGTGGAAAAGGAGGCTATATTTAAATTATACTTATTTGTTATTGAAATTGGATGGAAGCTTTAATCATAACGTATTGATCAATACAAACGCTATTAATATAACTTTTTTATTCTTTTTGATAAATGTGTCAAATTTCTAAGTGAGAATATTATTATTAAATGTTTTTTTAATTTCAACAAGTTATCAGGTAATGAACATAAAATACAGACGAAAAATCTTGAGAAACTCTTCCATTTTTAAGAAAATGTACAACTAAGCATCAAATAAATACACCATAGATCACGAAATGGAATCACAATTTAAGATCTTATTACATTAAGTCCTGATCTCTAGAAGATTCAGTTGTTAAATTGGCTAGGACCACTGCCGTACAAATAATAAACCTACATACTGAGTCCAGAGCAATTGGTGAAATTAAGGCGCCCACACTGATTACCCTGCGCGACCTCCCAGGTACAAATAAAATTACAACAGAAAGTAATTTAATCAAGCTCTTATTCCACCATTTTTGTACGTACTATTTATTAGAGTGCCTCGTGTTTATATATAGGCAAACATATTGTACAAACATCGATTAACCTACACTCAATACATGAACGTACGTCTAAAATAGAAATTCGGACCTTACTGTACCGTTACTAACACGAAATACCGTACATATTTGTTAATTCTACAGTGACATGAGAAATATCACATATGAATAACAATTTCAACTTTATTGCTAAAGGTATATAATTTAGCCATAATAGTAAGTTATAGACTATGGAAATAATTCATTTGCTTTCATAAGTACACTTGATATACAATTTCAATTGATTGGTCATTACGATTCATTATAATCATTGACATCATTGCAGGTAGTCAACTGTTTGTCTTTATTAATTTACCATAATACTTCTGTACTGATCCAGTGATCGAAAGCCCTCTTGATTTTTGAAATCAAAGTTATATTTGGAAACCAAACAAAGCTGCTGTTCTGATGTCCACTGCCGTACAAAGGCCAATGATTAAATTATGGAAAAAACATGATGTAAATGACTCTAATAGTGGAGCCAATTGTCACTGAATAGAGGACTTTAGAAATAGTTTTTTAAAATACATCATATTTTAAGATTACTTTAATATTTCAAAATGACTTACGATTAAGATTAAGCTATTTCTACTTAATCAGAGTTATCATTAGTTTTCATTGTTTTGAAATATTAATTACATAAAAAGCATTTTGGTTTTGTTTTGACAAGTTGTGTTTTATGCCCATAATATTATCGGCTATATAGAAATAGAAATAGATGGAATGAATTTTATGCCTCCACTTCTTTATATATCGAAGCTACTTAAGAGAACTAAGATTAAGAGAACTGAGATTGATTGCAGGTCAGTAATGAAAAACTAGCCGACATTACACCCGTAGGCTTACGAACGATTAATCAAGATACGTTTTATCTCTAATACCCGATGATCTATCGCCAACTTCATTTATTATATGGGCTGAATAATCATTTAGTTACAACTATTGTGATGTTTGCTACAATAGCATTAAATTGTTTGATCAGAAAATATCGCGAATCAATTAAAAAACTTAATATTTTTTAGCGTTCTTACCATTCAATCGTTAAAATAACATAATATTTAAAAACTTTCACTGGTCATTTCCAGTTTGTATACCAGAGCTTGTTTAGTCCAACCAGTTAATTGTTTGCTTTACATTATACACTATGAAGTATATCTTGGATTAACATTTAAATATTATTCTTAGCTTATATGAACTACGAATATTTTCAGTAGTTTCACTTATTATTTCCGCCATAATAGTAATACGTGCATACCTAATACCAGAGTGATAGTGACAATATCAGTTATGTTTTTTTACCCTCACCTGCTGTAGCCAGGAACTCATTCGCTAATCCTTTCGAATTGGTGAGGTTGGATTGATACCAAAAGTCTTATTTTAGAAGCCTTGTTTCCCTTCAATCTCAAAGAAGTGGACAGTGTGAGTAATACAATATTAAATGTTTTTTCTTTGATCTTACGTCGTTAGATTTAGAGCCTACTTCACTCAGGTGTGTTTTGCTATAATCTCAACGCATTACAGGCGAGTTGAATATAGACATAGCTATGAAAGGTTAGGATAGTTAGAAATACAAATAGTAATCATGCATCGTTTTCCTTCAGTAAACTTATTACATTAAGAATGATATATTCAATTTTAAATGCAAATCCGTATAGTGTAAGTTCATTATACTTTTAGATTCAATCTTGCGATTATAATAAGCTTAAATAAATATGGTTTTCTTCCACAACTGTAAGAATTTAGTAGTTGTTTCTTAAATAGAATGTACTGTTTGAAAAAGTTCACTATTTAAGAAACCAATAGTTTTAGACTTTATAATACGAAATAAATTGTATTCTTAATTATTTTAGTGAATTAAAAATACACTCAAAGTTTTGAGTAGAGGTACCTATGTTTTTAACTTTTCTTTGTAAAACGGTTTTAGAGTTGTTTTCAAACTATTTTTTCCTCTTTTCTTTTTAATTTTCAAGAAATTAAAACTCCTATAATCTATCTTGTGATCTATATAAAGATGTTTTATTACTGTATCTGGCAATGGCAAAGTTTCTGTTTAGGTTTCTTTAGTAATAACATTGACCACCGTTTTCGCCACCTGCGATAAGTCCTTTATAACAGCTTTTTGAAGATAATTTAACAGTTCATATATAAACAAATATTTTAACCATCTGCTAGATGAGTTGTGAGGTTAGAAAAAGGACCCCAGGTCCTTGAAGTTATTCCTTAATTCTTTAAGTTTAATTGAGTTGGTTCAGGTTCTAATAATTTTACAAATATTACATATTGTTATTTTTCTGATAATTTATCGACGCTTTGTCATATGACAGTGCGAAAAGGGGTTCTTAACGTGCTACTTATTCCTATTGTAATTAATTTCAGGCCACATTTTGTGGCCAAAAATAACACTATTTATCTTAGTACTCGTCAGGGGCATACACAACTTAATGTGTTTACTCACTCGGCGTTTGACGACCGCATCCTAGCCCCCTATTGACAAATTCGATCGTAAACATTGGATTAGAACCTAGGGGAACTTTGGTGTAGGTGTTGTGTTTACATTCGAATCTATTAGTGTTGATACTTTCCAATGACCTTACTGTTTCTAAGACGTTTGAATTGACAGACTTGACTTCAAGACTCACTTGATATAACTGTCTCCGTAAATAGATTTTATATTGTCTTTCTGTAATAAGTCTAGTTTTCGAAATCGCCTTCATTGTAAACCTGTTAACAGTATAGCAGTATTATGATCATAAAAGCATAGTGCCATCATTCTTAAACTTTTTATCATATAATCTTCGCTCTTATCTATTGCCTTCCACTGTTGCACTATCATAGATGTCCCTCTGGAATTCCCTGGATCACCTCATTTAGAGCTAGATATAACTTTCCTCTGCTATCTTTAGCAAGGCTCTACCGGTGACTTTTGTTATGTAATAATGTTATACATTTCCAATTTTAGACGCTTACTTTACTTTTGACATCTCTCTTCAACCTATTGCAGTCCACTGCTGGAGATAGGTCTCCCCCATTTTGCGCCAGACATCCCGGTCCTCCGCCTTTCTCATCCAGCTTCCACCAGCGACCTTTCGCAAGTCGTCGGTCCATCGGGCCGGAGGGCGTCCTACGCTACGCTTGCCAAGATGCGGTCTCCACTCCAGAACTCGTCTGCTCCAACGGCCATCGGTTCGCATACGTGACCAGCCCACTGCCACTTCAACTTGCTGATCCTTAGGGCTATGTCGGTAACTTTTGACATAAATCCGTGATATTATAATTCTTCTTTGCAAGCTTGTTTCGAGCTTTATCTAGAAAAGTTCTTCGTAATTTAGTTAGGTTAGTGTACATAATCACATCCAGCTTTCAATTACCAGTATTGCTGTTATTAAGTGTTTAGAGCCCAGTATTAGTGACTAAAGCCCGTCTGCACATACGAATACGAATCGACCGGTAGCGGAGGGGTTGATGTAAAACAGGGCAGTGTAGGTACATTTCCTCGCGTCGTTTTCCCTTTCAAATTATTTTTATGGACTATGTTCGCCGTAATGGTCGGTCGGTCCGTGTTTGTGGCTACATATTTATGTTGCGATACGACGCTTGTTGCCAACTTATTTTGTTTAATGCGCTTTGGTTTTTTTTATGGTGAATATACTTGGAGTAGGTCTAATGGACGCTATTTTATTATGTCACCGTTTGACCTCTTAAGGACACACTTAACTAAGATTTAAAAGGTTTTTGTCTTACCAAATTTCAGAAAACCCAAGGATAAATTAATCTGAATAATAAATATCGACTGACATTCACACCGNCATCTAGTCACAAACTAAACACCTTCCTGTAATATGGGTACTAATCAACGGATGAACATACTTATATCCTTTTTTTGTAAATACATACATATTTCCATTGAAAATACCCAGTTCAATACAAACAGATATATTTATGCAAACAAATTATTGAACCCGGAACCCTTGGTATAAGAGCCGGCATCTCAACCATTACACCAAATGGGTAAATCTCTAAATAAAATACTCTGTGTCTCTAAATAATTTTTGCACTGCTGTAAACAATTTTCACGGCTACCTATTTCCCGCGTTTCAATGCAAAGGGCGCGACGCCCTTCGTCACGCCTTAGACAGTAAAGTTTACTCGTACCCTCCAGTGGCCCTTTGTGATCTAGCAATAAACGACGGTTAGCACCGATTACAATATTATAACGAGGTCGTTATTCAACCTTTGAAACCACTGCCTTTTATTTATTTATCTTTGGTACACAGACAGATTACTGTCGTACAGACATAGATAAAAAATACATTTAATAAATCTAGACAGCAATCTTTAAATAGTGTACACATCATGATACACTAAAATCTTCTGGAGCAGACAGAGTTACATACACATAAATTAATAAAAATAACAAAAACAAGGTAATACAACTTATTCAATAAAAATTTCATATTATTTGGACTAGTTTGGTGGAGCCGAGGTCATATCACTAGCCTTTATAAAAAATAAGTACGCTGTGTAAAAATTTTCTTTAGAGTAATTTTTTAACAACTGTTTGGTACCTATTTACCATCATCCTCATCATCATCATTACAGCCTAATTATGTCCACTGCTGAACGAAGGCCTCCCCTAATGATTTCCACGCGGACCGATCCCTTGCAGTTGACATCCATCTGCTACCCGCCACCTTAACCAGGTCATCCGTCATCTAGTTAGGGGTCGGCCTACGCTTCGCTTTCCGTTACGTGGACGCCACTCGAGAACCTTTCCGCCCCATCAGCCATCGGTTCTACGCACTACGTGCCCTGCCCACTGCCACTTCAACTTGCTAATCCTCTGGGCTATGTCGGTCACCCTAGTTCTCCTATGGATATCCTCGTTTCGGATTTTATTAGTCTATTCAGGAGGCCCTTAGTGAGCGACCACGTTTCGTTTCCGTATGTCATAACTGGCAACACACACTGGTCAAAGACTTTCGTCTTCAGACACTGAGGTATTTTGGACGAAAAGATCTGCCTTAACTTACCGAACGCTGCCCATCCTAATTGGATTCGACGAGAAACCATCTCGAAATTGGACCTACCAATTTGGACTACCTGTCCCAGGTACACATATTCGTCTACAACTTCGAGGAGAGAACTTCCAACTAATATCGGTATAGGTACGAAATGGGTATTAGACATGACTTTCGTCTTGTCCATGTTCATTTTAAGACCCAACTGTTGAGAAGCTCTGTCTAGGGTTTCGAGCATAGTGCGTAAATCCTCCATGGATTCTGCCATGACTACTATATCATCGGCAAATTGAAGTTGAGTGATGCACTCGCCATTTACGTTGATGCCAAGTCCTTTCCAATCGAGCAGCTTAAACATATCTTCCAACGCAACTGTGAACAGTTTCGGAGGTATAACGTCTCCCTGTCTCACTACCTATTTTAATATATTACATATTGGATTCGTGAACTCATGGTACGATTACAATAATATACACATTCATGTGTCATATACATTTTAACTACCAACCAAAGACCTCACAAGGCTGTGTAGCAGTAAGTTCGCCCAGTCCCTATTCGCGTTACCGGTACCTACCCAGTCTCTTTGCTCCCTAAACTTATACTAGGTTTCCTACCCCCCATGCAACGCTCTAAGCCGACGCTCGCGGCCCATTCTGGGACACGAGCCTAACGTAGCATACATTTTTGGACTGAGAGCCATCTGCACTCGCCAATCGTCCGGTTAAGCTGTGAAGGCCACTGCGGCCAACAGCGATAAGTCATTCGCTGCCACCAAAATGGTTCTAACCAAAGGGTTAATTTTGAAAACTCATCTAATGTTCTTTGAACAGTAATACAAATCAACAGTAATACAGTAGCGGAAGTCTAGCCAGGAGCATTTGGTGTAGTAGATGACTTCGAAATATTTCTAAATGATTTTATGTCGATAGCTTAACAAAATTCCTTAGCCTAGTTTCTTTTTCATAGTAAGGCCTTGGAAATATTTTACGTAAATCTACCAGCTAAAGTGAGATGTTTACTTGTAGAGGATTTGGCGCTGGGCCAATCTTCCTGGTGACTATACGTACACCATGAAGTATAAGTAACTTGACCTTGTTTCTATTGTACACGTCCTTGTAACTTCTTCTTTGTATTATATATACCCCCTAATATAATAGAGTATAACATCAAATCTTTAAAAATAGATTAAAATCTACATGAAGTGTATTAAATTATGGCATGAATACCTTTAATGCTACTTCAATCGATAGATCGGTCCAACCGAAAAAAACTCTAGACTGAAAGGTAATATGCCCTAAATTTGTTTACGGTACATTTTCAATACACGAAAGAAACTAATTTTAAATTAAATAAGTTCTCGGTGGCAACCATTCCAATTTTGATTCAATCCATAATATAAATCTGGGAAAAAACTGACTACTGCTTATTGTAACTGTAAGAGCTGTCTGAAATTCGTATCCAATTTTTATAAGATTCCCTATATTTCTAGAAACCTGCCCTCCATTACCAGTTACATGCTATTTAATAGGAAACTGCCTAATTTGTATGCAAGCTCACGTTCAAAGAGCACTCTTCCATTTCTGTTCGTGATCAGCTTACAATTTAAGCTGCTATGAAAACTTGTGTTTCCAAAAATGATAATGCCCGCGCCATTTTTCTAACAATAAAAGAAACTGGCTAGTTGTATAGTGTATTTCAATTGCCAGGATTACGACACCGGATAGAGTCGCGTGTCTGGAAGCTATTAGTAAAAGGGGCCTTCGTTGCCAGCCCCAATCCTTACCATTTGTTAGACACCTCAGGCTTTATTGATCTGATACCAAGAGACAAAGTTTTCAAGTGTTTCACTAACGTTTGAAACTTCGAATTAGGTCTTGATTAACTGCTACAACTGCTGCTGCAACATATGAAATTGCATGCAAAGTTAATATGCACACAGTAAAACTTAAGATTATTTCAAATTCAAGCGTCAACTAAGGCTACAACGTTAAACGAGAAAATAACATTGAAATTACAAATATGTTAAAATAATTAATTCAAAACATAAATATTAAAGATGTTAACGATAAAACGTTTTCAATATGTAATCGAGTAGATTTATAATAACACTATTTTTCATTGAAGCATTGTTTCTTACAGTAAAGAGGGCTTTAAGAAAAGCTTCCTGAATAGCTTGTAAGTACATCGCGTGACTTTGAACACGTGGTTCCTTTCCCATGTTTCGCTTTCGATTCATAGTGCATTTTCATTGCCAGTTCAAACAAGTTGTTCGTGAGCGAGTAATGAAAGTGTAAATAAATTTATTGATGCTTGAAAGTCCACTTTATTGAACTTGGTTAAACTTAGAATCAATATTAATACAATATTAATCTAAAGAGTAATAATATTTGTACGTCCAATCAGAAGTTTATTATATTTCCAGTTTCTTTGACTGTGATTGACTCATTAATATTAAAATACATTAAAGAATCCAATATTTAATCCGATATTGAAAATTTAAACGAAGAGAACTAACAAACTAAAACGGAATACAAAGCTTACTCTCGATGACGCTCAACTTAAACGCTGTTCCTTTCCCGGCAGCCGAACTTAAAAGCTAAAGCGAAGATGTCATTCGTCTCCCAAACTGTTGCCGGACTGAGTCAAACCAGGCGCGAGGATCCCCCACCACGCCAACACTGCTCACACCAGCACACCCACCGCCACAACCAACTCTGCCGAAAGAATAGCCTCCCCGAATGGGACCCTCCGGAGCCAAGGGTCAGAAAAAACAGCCTCCCAGCCGATATCCTCGACAGAGTAAAGGACTCCCCTTCACACAGCCCGCCTATTCTCGAAGAAGAGTGACAACTGTCTCCGTAAGTGCTTGGTGTCCCCAGTCACTCTATAGTCGCATGGACGCACTCCAGTGTTAGCACGAGAGGACCGGCTTTGCGGGACAGGCCCCTTGCATGCTTAGCAGCTTCTGTGAGACCCTAGGGGAGGACCTTGCACGAAAACCCTGTATAGATGTGTTTATTTTGTGATTAATGTTTATTTATGACGACTACTTATGCTGTAATTGTAACTAACTCTTGCGAAAATTACAAGATTATTAACAAAATTATAGTAATAAAATATTTCTTGCGTAAAAAAAATTATGCGCAATCAGAAGTTATTCAATAAATGTTAGCCAAATGGATCTTCAAATAGTGAAACAGAAAACAAAGAATAGGAAACCGTTTTTAATATAACGTACAGTTAAGAAATGTTTTAACTAAATTTCCATCCATCAGACGCAAATAAATTCAAGTTTTAAGAGCACAGCCAGTACTCTCTCTAATATTAATAATTGTTTTAATCAATTCTAATCAGTAATCTTTGGAAGATAACCAAAGTTTGGTGAAAAATTGAATGCAACGCACTTGCAAGACTTAGTAAGTCAACATCTTTAAAAGATAGATAAGCGCAAAGGGTAAAGGATACAAGGCTGTATACAAAACACACACAACAAATAGTTGTGGAATAATATTTCCATAAAGTATAATAATTATAGACAGAACGTCGGTTCTGATAACAGTAGACCGACGTCCGTTCTAGCAAGGTCAAACGGACGTTTCACCCTGATTATGCGTGCTAAGCTAACCCGTTGCAACACGCGAGGTCACGTCACGCTAATACGTGCAAACTTTACTATCAACCAGCGATGGTAATAAAGACCCGACGACGTTTAAAGACCACCTTTTAACATCCCATCACAACAGGCAATATGCAATGTTACGAAACAAGACACAAAATGGTAGCTATGTTTCGGTATAAGTACCAAAATCATTAAGTGTTTGCGATCACTTTAGAACCACATCATATTTTTTACGTGCTAATTTCGATAAGTACGATAGGAAAGTGTATCACGGTCACGGTGAAATAGTCGAGTATAATAATTTATAAATATGTACTTAATTCTTCCAAGAAATGGAAATCACACTTGCAGAATGAACGAATACATTTTTTCACACTTGATAATTCTCCACTAAAGTGTTAATTCAACGTTACAAACATTCCAACAGTTTTCACATGACTTGCAGGAGTAAATCCTCATATCTTAATCACATATATCATGCATATGCTATTTAGGTCAAATAAATCCAAGTCATGCGAAATTAAGGCTACTAGCGCGTTTTTCGTTGATTCACGCCTCATACCGTTCCAAGCAAACAGTTTTAGCAGATAAAGCCACGCTATTTGGAAACCTGGTGATGGTGGTTATGAATATACCATTGTGAAGTGTGCAAGCATCCGTACTGATGAACCAAATTATATATCGAAGTAAGAAGTTTGGGTAGAGGAAAAATTTTGGATTCGTAAACGTGCTGTAATGTTAGAAAATATAAATAACTTTTAAATATCCTACAAAATGGTAACATTCAAAACAGCAGTCTGAGAAGGATATACGAGTATTTTCGAGTAACTTACACATGTTGTTCATGTTGCAATCATCCCGGCATTTTTATAGAATATATTGAGCCTAGTTACCTTCCGGAAAATGGACTTAAAAGTACTTTTGAACTTCCTACTAAAAATAACAGATTTGATGGATTTGTGGAAACATTTTTGTATATTTTTATATACAAAAATGTTTCTTAGACTTTTAAAAAATCTTAATATTTCTCTTAGTTGAGTAAGAAAATATTGTATATACTAATCTTCTTCTTTTCTACTGCTTTATGTCTTTTGCTAGTTTATGTAAACCACTCGATGTCTTCTTGAATGCTAATACGTATTTTGAATTGTTCAATATGATTTGTATTGTGACGATGCTATTACAATATACGTATGTGAATAAACAAAATAGGAACCTATAACGTCAAAATTTTGAATGTTCATTGTTCTTCATACATCAACCTTTGCAATCTTGGGAAGCAAATGTATCTTATTGTTAGTCTTTGTTCTATTATCATTTCCAATTGTTACAGGCGGAGCGAGTTTCTAGGATGCGTCTCGTTCCCTATGAAAGATGCAACCAGCAGTGACATCAGCGGTACCTACTTTCTGCAGCAGACCGGCCGGCAGACGCAAGCCAATGAGAGGACTGACCGTGTAGAACCGCGCAAGATGGCCACTGACAATATTGAGACCAGCACCAACGACGGTACTAAGGACAATCACAATGACAAAGGTGATTTTACCTAAACGTTCTTTTTTTAGTTTCCTTCTCTCTTCAACCTATTGCAGTCCACTGCTGGACATAGGTCTCTCCCATTTTGCGCCAGACATCCCGGTCCTCCGCCTTTCTCATCCAGCTTCCACCAGCGACCTTTCGCAAGTCGTCGTCCATCGGGCCGGAGGGCGTCCTACGCTACGCTTGCCAAGACGCAAGTTTTAGTTTAACTTTCACAAAATCATTTGCGGTATAATTGGTGTCCGGTATTTGAAATAATTTGCGGTATTCGTAATATCATTATATTTAATGCAACTTTGAAATCCTTCTCAAATTTTGAAATCAAAGACAATTGAATTTTTCACTAACTTGTTGATGACTTTTCTCGCAAGTGCCGTAAGAGGTTTTTTTAGTATTAGAAGCGCTCTCACGTTCAAAATCTTTGGTACTGTTATCTCAAACCCGCATACCAAGCCTACCAACTACTTTATTATCATGGAAGCCCCGATTCCAGTAGTTAAGTGGCTAGCATATTAAAGAGTTAACATAAATAGTGATATTACGCTTATGATCCTGATTAAATTTACACTGAATCTATTCTAGGTGTGTCGGCAAACGGCCCATCCACTGTCACGAGTACAAATCAAGCGCAAACAGTTGCAGCAGCGTTACAGAGAGGCTGACGAGCACCTGTTCCTACGATATTTGGAACTCGACCCACCAGAAGACCCTAACGCACCAAGAAGAGCACAGAGAAATGGACGGACACCATTCACGACTTCTAGAAAGTGAGTACTTTTAAGGTAGCTCATTTTCACTACAGTCTCCGTATATATCCATCTCAATGTTACAGTCGTCTGCAGGAACAACAATTATCTATGTTTCTGTATTCAGCGTCTAGTTAAGATATAACTTGGTTTTGTGATTTCACAAATTAGCAATTGCTGTGATTTCGGCATGAATAATTTAAGCGATAGGTCAACTGTTTGATTTGCCATTTGTACTTCACAAATTAGCAATTGCTTTAATTTCGGCATTAAGCGATAGGTCAACTGCTTGATTTTGCTCTCTTGCTTAATTCATAATTAAAAACGAAATGAATACATGAGTGAGAAATACATGAATACTGTTACAGCTATGTTATATTTTCGACGTACAAGTATATTCCATAGAAAAAGAATTTTATTTCTAACAGCTTTTCATGAATTATTATGAAATATTATATATTTTCTCTTTCAATTCAGACTCGTCCGTGGAGCCAGCGGTGGTTTTGGCTTCACAGTGGTCTGGACCAGACCGCCAAGGGTTGAAAGAGTGGCGGCGGGGGGCTCTGCTGAACGAGCAGGCTTACGGGCGGGGGACTACCTCGTCTTCGTTGGAAACAAGAATGTGGTTACTGCTAGCGAGGAAGAAGTCAGAAATCTTGTCAAGTATGTCTCATCTCAAGTTTTGTGATATAATAGGTTAAATATAATCATGCAGCAAAATGGAATAGGTCTCATCAGGAAGGGGATGAATAAGGTCCCAGCATATATCTTTTTGGGAACCATGCCGCCAATTAATAGCGAGGCTCTGACGCCTAGTCATGCATGTCAGTGCAGCGGATAATGGTCAATAATTGGATTTATATTATTGGGGGAGGCCTTTGGCTTTTGTGAAGTGGACATTATATGGCTATACAAGTGTAGGTTCAGTGTGTGTCGTTAAATTTGGTAAGGCATGACGTGCCTCGTAGATGAGGAATATTTTTCCGTCTAACATTCATTGATGATCGTGCGCCGAACGTGCTAAACCCTACGGACATTGTAAAACATTATTATAACTAACTATAATTTCCAATCATTAATTACAGAGCGTCCGGTCAGTTCCTGACGATAGAAACCTTCAGAAGGGTACCACAAAACGGCCCAGGAGTACGACCGCGTCTAACACAAGTGATACCCCCGGAGTCGACGCCTCCGCCTGCGCCTCGATCCCCTCGCGCCGTCGCTTCCCCCGCGACTGCGGCGCGACCACCTACAGCCTGCTCCTCAACCAGCCAATCGCTGGACCGACGCAAACTGCACTTGCCCCAAGTGACGTTCTCCAAAGAGGTCGGTAACGGCATCATTGTGTAAATCTGTGCTTATGTTAACGCTGATATTGGGAAATTCAATGAAACTATATATTATAGGAGTTAGAAACAATTTCTTGGATCGATGTTACGAGGTTTTGTGATCCAAAGTTTTCTGATCTACTTACCGAGAAAAATGTTTTTGAATCTCATACTAAAATGTGTGTTTTATTAACGCTTGACACCGTAATCGGATATATCCAAAAGACAAGATCTTCTATTGAGTCCAGAATACTGGAGATCAACATTAATTTCGAATTATTTAAATAAATTTTTTTAACTTTTAACCTGCCTAGATTCTATATAAAAAAAAGAGAACCTATTGTAACTTTCGAATGTGTTTAACACCGCATATATGGTTGAACATACCATAAACAGTTTCAAGTAATTGGATTTCAAATTTGATAGCGTCATACATAATCGCATCTTGTAAGCCTGTATCAAAATTTCGAATTGTGGCAATACTAGTCATCTTTAGAAAATCGAATTTAAATTGGATTATGAATGTTTAGGAAAGTGGTGCTAGTATAAACCTAATATTTGTGTGCTCACGCATTTGCACTTGAGATCGTGTACAGTTATATGTTCTGACATTATTTTAGAGATTCAAAAAGGGAAATACATATAATAGATGTGTGAAATATTTATTCGTAAGTGAAAATTTTACGTTCAGTCTGCATTTCAGTGAAAATTTAACCCTTCCTAATGTGAATAGGTGTATTAGTTGTTATAATAATGCATCTTGTTATTTATTTTGTACAGATAACAGTTTTAGTTCATACACTTCATACATTCCATTATTTAATATTCATATTATGTTATCCTAAATATGCATTGTATCATCTAATTGTGTTTTAATTTTAACGTTAGTTTCTAAGTAAAATTCATTCAAAGGGGAATCGTTACGTTTAACCTCACTGTTTTTGTTAATATTTATTTTGTTAATGTTTTTTTTTATTTATTTTCTTTGTCCAAGACTTTTGCGTGTTGTTTTTATTTGTATGTAATTCAATTTTGCTGCATTACCAAAAACCTTATGTATGGTTTTGAGATTTTGTAGTATTCACAAGGTTTTAGTTTTTGTCTTTATCTTTTTGTGTATTTATTAAATTAATTGGTTCCTGTTAATTTTATTTCATTTCTAATTTATGTTCGTAAGCGTAAATAAATTTATTGCTTTAATTTTTTTGGTTTGTTTCTTTTTGTTCCTGATGTTTAAACGCGTCCTTAATTTATTGGTTGTCATTTCCCGAAAAATAGCGCAATATCAGCTAAAATATGTGCATAACATCATCATACCTCCACTAAGACTAGTTATGAGACACAGCTGCTTATATCTTATGATTAACATTTTATTCAATTTCCTTCATCTGATATAGTTAAAATTTTTACCTCCTTACATAATTAGAGGTTTCTCGAACTTCAGAAAAGGTCCTGGAGTTCTAGAAATCTCTAACTATGTACTTATGATCCATTTCAAATAGGTATTTAATATAATATGAAAAATCACAACACAAAACCATTTTTCTACTATAAATGATATTAAACTTAAATATTAAAATTAAATATTAAACTTCTGATATTATTAGAAGAGCGGTCTCATTCTAATACAAGGTTTAAAAGCTTAACAGGATGAGATCAATACCCTTAAGTGTAAATGTGACTTTTGTAATAAATAAATATTTTTTGATTTTTTTTTTTTAATGATTTATGCAACTCTTACTTTATATCATAGAATAGAATAGTTTATTTGTAATAAATGTACCTAGAAAAGATGACAGAGAAATTTGAGCAGATCACACATTTAGCTTACATGTCAGCATACAAATATTAACTCCAATACAAAACAATCAATGGACACAATAATCAATAAAAACATTCTTATACATATAAAGTTCACACTCACAGAAATACAATCCTTATTACACATTAGTCATATAGGTGCATTTCTTAATATCATTTCATAGAAGGATCGATTTAAAATCGGATGACGTTTTTTAACACAATTTAATGTCACCTAAGATAAGACACATAATATACCTTTAAAACTTTAAGACCAAGTAAGCAATCATGTATAAGTATGCATGTCACAAATAAAGTTAGTTTTACCACAATGATAGTAAATCTCTACTTTGGTGATGTTTTGCCATGGAATAGGTAAGGACCTATTCCTACCTAAAACATTTTCATAGACATATAAGAACTTATGTTGCTTACCGTGCATAAACGGATGAAACTAAAACATGAGGAATACTCCAGAAGTTAAAACTTCTATTAATACGAGCGGCATGGCCAATTCGGTATTCGACAAACTATAGTCTCGATACTGAGTCGTCTAGGTAGGTACCTGTACCCACCGCAGTGCCAGATATCGTCCGGTGAAACAGGAGTGTGATGCACTTTTGTGTTTTGGGATGAGGGCACTGTAGCTAGCAAAATAACCGGGTATAAGAGACCTAAATCTGTTGTCTCTGGTTACGGACGCAATGCGGCATTGATGGAGGTTAATTAATAACAGTTTATCGGTTGTTGGTCTCCTTTAATGCCGCTGTGTCATAGTTAGGCGTATCACTGACATCAGGTGAGCGTCCACCGTTACACTTATTATTATAAAAAGCATCCCAAAGGAAGGAATGCATAGAAACATTTTCGTGAAATGCTATTTATTATATACAGCAGACACATAATACATAGACTACCTAGTGGTACGGGAAATAAAACAATGTTAACCGAGTTTTATTATTTTGAGCACATAATATTTATGAGAGAAAAACAATACGACCATACAACTATCTGTACACACAACATTAAAACTCGACTTCAAGTACACATTTTATTGATGGAAAAAATGATTGTGATTTCACATATCAGTGAAAATTAATAGTAGGTACTATTTATTCGTAGAAAGATTATACAGGGTGAAATCTTTGACATTAGCAATGTTTAAAATAAAACTTACTCGTGATTTAAAGTATATCCCCCAAATATGAGACAAATTTTTGATACAAAAAGTAAATAATTTTTACACTAAGTACCATTAAAACACTTTGCGATTGATCAATAACATATTTCAATAAAAAAACGACGACGGTGGGGTAGACGGCGCTGGCGCTTGAATAAAGTAGTACGAGCTATAATATATTATCGAGTTGCTCAATGCAATTAGATAATTTATTTATGTATCATTTTGTAAAACATTTTATGATAAATGTATGAAAATGGTATTAGGTTCCCATAAAAAAATAGTTCAAATGGATATCAATGATTTAAAAATTTGCCCTGTATATCTTGTATTAAATATCCATTAACATGTACGTCTATAAATTTTGAAGAAATGTATATAAAACTTCGGACAAAGTAATTTAAGGCAATGCCTCAAGTCCACTTTTACCACGTTTCCCTTAGACACCAGCCCACAGTTCAGATGGAGGAAGCGCGCCCTCCTAGCTGTGGTGGCGAGGGAACAACACTACGCCACCTGCCTTCAGTTCGGCCTGGTGAGATTCGTCTCACCGCTAGCTGAAAAGAGCAGATCTGATCGCACCTAGCGATCAGCAGCTGCTTTTTCAAAACATTGAAGAAGTAAGTATCACGAATTTATCGAACAGGCTTTAAGTTCTTTGGAGGTCAATGACTGTTATCCGTGAGAGGACCCTGGTGAACTCCAGGCACCTGGTCTCAAGAAGAATGGTCAGTGTAATAAGTTTTCTATAACTGGTCTTATCTACAATGTTAAAGACCTATTTTTGTGGAAATAAAAATAAAAGTATTATTATTGTTTTTTTTATTATTATTCCTTACACATTTATTTTGTATTTTGCCCTCCAATGTAGGTAATATTTGTAAGAAATGGAAACTTTCGCATTATTTATTTTATCATCTTTTATGATTTACGAGTAGTTTCAAGGTTGTTGTGTCCTATGTGACAAAAGACGTAAAGTCCACTGCTGAATTCTACTTTCACCTACATAAGGTTTGAAATGCTACGGCCAAAACAAACCACAATGTCACTGTTTTACATTACAAATAATATTACATATACTTAGATAAAGAATAAACTAACTAGAAGCACAATGTAGCTAAAAAGGTGTCCGCGGCAAAATGTTGCCCATCGCATTTATTTTATCTAAAAAATAAATCAATTAATTACTTATTTCTATCTCTACTTATCGATAAACGTCGCATCCTAGATATCACGCTAAATTTTCCAGTTATAAGGTTAAATTATGGGGTGTTAATCAGTTCCTTTCTTCACAGATCTTTCGTCTATCAGAAGACATCTTAGACCAAGTAGTTCAAGATGATGGCGAAATTCAAACTTCAACGGTGGTGGCAGTGTACCTACAGAAAACCCCTGTGTTCCTTAGCCTTTATAAGAAATATTGCCTAGGTCTGAAAAGAGCTGATTGCGTTTTGGTAAGTGTTGTAAGCTAAATCTTTATGTATGGCAACTAAAGTAACTTGTTTGTCATAGGTACTTACCTAACTATAAAACCCATTTTTTTTCATTCTATGTATGTTTCCGTTTCGGCCAAATAGAGAGTTAGACTAATAGCGCATTGGACAAATCGCGAATTGAACTAATACCGAATTTGTATCGCCCTAAACGTGTAAATCTATACTAAAATTAAAATTAATTTGATGTCCAGGTAAAAAAATCGAAAGACCCCAGCGGAGCGTTCTCACGGTTCTGCACGAGCCCTCCCATACCCCGGCGGAGGCCGGACATCACGTCTTTGGTCCACAAGCCGCTGGAACAGTTTCGGGAACTGCTGCGACTGATGAGGGCTGCCGCAGCTGCATCTGGAGCTGGTCCTTATGACCAGCTTGAAAAGAAACAGCTGCAAGTCATCGTTGAGCAACTTCAGGTGAGAGACAAACGGTATCGTGAAAATTAAGTAACCGCTAATTCTCATAAGAATTATTTCGAAATTAAAGCTCATTCCTTTTTTCAAAAGTGTCTACGGAACTTTTGACAAGTCTAAAGATCCTGCAGACACTAAAAACAACCATCTTAAACAGATAAATAAAACAAAAACTATTAACGACTACCATAATCTTTATGGTATTAACCTAGCATCACATTTTAATTATCGATATACCATCAAGTGTTCTGGATGGATCACTAGCCTAGTTTGGTATGTATTGAAATTCTTACTGATGAAAAAGCCATTGAACATTTGAACATTGTAGTGAACCTGAAGAAAGAACTGAGTAGGCTTCGAACATTCGATGCTTGGTCGCATCGCTATCGATTTACTCGATTTTTACACAAAATTTCATGGTATGGTAATTATTTTCTATTGAAAAATAATAACAAAGCAGATGGTGTTCAGTGTTTGATTTGATCATCATGCCTATATCTTCCTTAGTAATTCACCGAATACAGATGTCCGAATATAAAATATGATACTATTTCTGTATTTTTCTTTCAGAATGGATACCAAGACGTTACAGCTGGTTCAGGGCTGATGGGTTTGGCTGGAGAGACGGGAAGCCTTTATTATCGGTCTCGGACCTCGAAGCCGCCTTGTGTTCACTAGGTGTAAAGTAAGTATATGGTTTTTTATTATTATTAGTTCCGGTAGCGTTCGAAATCATGGCTCCCAGGGAATCGTGGCCATATTTTTTTAAATATTTGATAACTTAAGGCAACAAGTGATTTAGAGCCAAAAGCTTCCTTGCTTTCGAATTCTGAAAACTTTGCCTTGTTAGGACGTATTCGAAGATAATGTTAGTATATTTATTGTTATTATCACGGACTATTAGTTTTAGTATGTTTAATATTTTTGTATCAGTTTTCTTTGTTTCCTAAAATAATAAAATGATGGGCATGAGAAACAAAATTCAAATGGTATTTTTAAAAGATAATGAATATCAAATTAATGTAACTGAACGAAGTTCGATGAAAAAATTAATATTTAGAGGAACAAAAGAAATTAAAGTATAGGAATCGGTACTGTTGATGATGGATAACTAATAACGAAAAAATACGAAAATTAAGTAAGATTTGATTTCTAATAAATAAGATACATCATTACGAAAAGGGGCAAGCTTTAAAATCTTGATTATTCCGATAAAAATCTTAGTGTTTTCTAGTCTTGTAAAAATTAAGATACCTGTTACATTTCATCTATGGACACTTGGTTATTTTCACAGCCTTTCGTACTTAGTACGGCGGGCCGGCAGTGGATATTCGGTGGGGAGTTGTCAAGGGTGGAAGGCCGCGCCATCAGACCGTACTGGGCTCTACTATTCACGGATCTGCTCCTCTTCGCCACGGTTTCCAGGGACCGAGTTCTGTTTGTAACTGAGGAGCCAGTCGCGCTTGGAACCGTATCAGAAGCACAGTTCAACGTTAGAAAAAAAGGTATGTATAAAATTATTATCCTGTTCAAGATGTTGAAATTTTGCAAAACACAAAATCTATTGATAATTTTTTTTTGGAACAAATTTATGACATAACTTAATCCCAACCAAGTTGGCCCTCATAAGTAATTGTAATTTACTTCAAAAACGTATTATTATATCGTTCATAATGAATAACACATTCAAGAATATAATCAATTTCGTCATCAATATCATACTATTCAGAAGATGAATCAGTAATCTTCAGATTTATCTCCGACAAAAAGCAAAACCCTTCGTTTGCTACAACCTCATGTGTTTAAACTATTTTTACTCTTTCAGCTACGGAATTCCGACTAATACTTGGCCGAACGGGAGGCGAAAGTCCACTAGTATCGTGCGCTCCCAGAACCCCAGGCCGAACTCGCACCGTTGTACTTCGAGCTCCATCAATAGATTTAAAAGCCGTCTGGCAAAGTCTCTTACAAAGGCAGATGTAAGTATTCATAGAGCTAAATATTTAAACTTAATTTCATACCTCGTCATAAGGTAATACACGCAAACAAAAAGTCAAATTAAAAAACGAAATAATATAAGGCCGTTTCATTAGAATAATTACAAATAAACAACTATTCCTTACCAGACCTTAACCTTATCTTTGAACAGTCAGAAAATAATATTAGCATAACGCATCGTAAAATGTTGAGATCCATTCCTGAAATCTCTGGTCCATGTATTTTTTCAGATATCGCGCGCACACAATGTCAGGGACGCCGCTTGGATCACCGCTGGACTCACCGGACCCTCAACTGACGTTCTCACTTGCAACACTGGACTCCCAACAGCGTCAGGTATCCGCGTCCAGTATCCAACGGCATTCAAGTCTTGCGTTACTACCAGCTAGTTCTTATCGCTCCCACCTAAATATGTTAGTAGAAGAACGCCCGAAAAAGAAGTTAGAGTCAGCTTTGACGTACGCTCTAGTTCCGTGTCGCCAACTCCAAAACCCGTCAGAGGGCCACTCAGTACTGTGTGGAGAACAGCCCCGACCCCGGAAACTCCATCAGCAAACTTATCTCCAGCTGAATCGCAAACGTTCTCTTCCCATTTTGTTTCTAATTCAAGTATTGAAAAGAACGAGGAAAGAGCAACGTCCCCAAGTGCTCAATTAACTCCCGATGGAGGCGAAAATTATTCCGAATCTTCACCATGCAGATGGGAGTCATTTGAGGCAGATCTAGCATTAGCTGACTTAGATGTTGATCCTTCTTATAAGCATGCAGTTGAGGAGCGCATTTTTTTACCTGATGATCCTTTGCTGCCCCGAATGGCATTGCCAGAGCGGCCTACACCTCCGGCCTATTTAGAACTTTGATCCGCGGAGTCTGATCCGGAGTTGGCAGACTTCTGCTATCCCCGGAGAAATAGATGGAGATAACTGGCTCGTAGGAAGCACTATGGCCTTGGTTGGTATCTAGAGTCCTGTGGTCTGATAGTTAATATTAGGTGAGAGCCCTGCAGGTACTATATATATACTATATAGCTTTAGTCGTGTAGACGTTGAAAAGGCGCGAGCAAAGTTCGTTGGTTTGTTGAAATTGCTTATAAAGATTAAGGTTGTGGTAAAAAAAATTTTGAGAGTCATATTTTCGAACATTAGAAGTATTGAGAAGAAACCTTGATATTTTGATTATAAATAGAAAATATTATAAGTCTGATATGTACCCACTTATGATATTGCAGTGTACTTGTATAAATATTATAAACAACATGACCGTTACTGGATACGTATTCTTAGAACTAATGAAATAAATCCACAAATGGGGTAATTAGAGGTACAACTCGCTTAAGTGTTAACCAATGTGTAATGCCAATTTACATTTTAAAATATATAGAAATCTGTGTCAAAGTTGTAACTGTAGGGGTACCAAACCGTAACGATAATTATAATAAGAACCTATCTCGATTTGGATGTTATATTTTTGCTTCTTAAGTCTTCCGTCCTAACCTCCGATGTAACACTTTTCTAAATAAATTCAAAATTATTTTTACACTATCTGCTATTTCTTAAAAATGATTTATTAATCGTCTTTTACCACGATCATGTAATGGTACTAATACTTGACTATCTTCATTTTTAATTTTATAAAGCATGGAAACAAAGTCTGTACATAACATAAATGATTGTACAGGTCATGTGGATATTTGGCGATCAGCTTCGCGAATTAAAATCATGTAATTATCATTGTAGATCGTACCTAAAGCTATTATGATTTTTACAATGCTTCTTTGTAAAATGCACTTTCGCCTAGAATATAATGTGTTTACTGTGAAAAATGGTAGTTGTGTAAATTCCATGAAAATTAAACAATTTATAGCCAGTGCTTTTTATTTGTTAGCCCTAATAACATATAGATTAAATTTGTTAATCATGTAACACAAATGGTTTAATTTTAATACACGTATAGCTAGCATCGCAAAATGTTCACATAACCTAAAGTCCGGGTTTTGTACATGTATTGTATATGACCTTTTTTATTACTTCGAATGCGTAGTTAGATTCAATAATTTTCGATGTCTTTGGCTGTGTGTAAATTTTAATATAGGAACCATAGAATATGAGAAAAAATAAGATAATTTTGAGAAAACATTTTACTTGAAATTTCTGGGTTATTTGTGACATTTAATGGATTTTAAAGTATAATATATAAATTTGGATGTTTATGTTTGGACCTGAACAGTATATTTCTAATATCCGCAAATAAAGTGATTTTGTCAATGGCGATAACAATTCATTTTCATTTATTAAAAAAATCCAAAATTTTGCGACGCTAACGATGTTATCTGTTTAACTATGTACAACCTACCATTTTTCAGAATAAATACATTACATTATATAAATTCAAATTATTTGCACAATTCTCAATAATGTCATTCTATTTATTTGATTTTATTTATCTATGTATTTAAATATATTTACTCTTAGTAATTTGTCGCAGAAAGTCTTCACCCCCTTAATGATTCCACTCAAATACCTAAATTTATTTTTAGTTATATGGCTTTTGATTAATATAATAATTAATTAATCATCTGAAAGGAAAAAGAAAATGGTGAGTAAAACAATATTTTTAACTAACCATGTCAATGATCAATAAATATTCACATACCTAACTACAAATATCTTGTATCGATGAAATAAACGCAAAGTTCATTAACTAATTATGCCCCTTCCACTTCTTCATATTTCGATTTCACTCTTCTATATTGGGGTTGGCAGTGCACTCGTTGCTCTTTTAGAGTGACGTGTGTCCATGAGCATCCATCACTTGACATCAAGTGTAGCGTCTGCTCGTTTGTTTAGGTACCTTTAAAATAAAGGAATAAATACCATTTCAAACATTGCCTTATTGATGACAACGATGATACTAGCAACAGAAAATTAAAGAAACCTCCTTTAAATAAAATACCCAAATATTCATTCTAGACTCGACGAAGTTCAGCTGAAACTCAGACAGGTGCCGGTTGTAGCGCCACTGAAGGAGCTAGGAGTACCAGAAGTAAGGGATCTACACTACACCTTCAGAGGTGGATGACTCAACTGCCTGAATCCGAGGAAATGGATCCACCAGATGCTGATATGGAGGTAAATGCAGCATTCTATTGTAATAAAAAGCAAAGAAAATCCCAGTAGGATAAAAAAAGCTTGAACATTTGTTTTTTTTATAAATAACATTTTAAGCGGATGACCGGGATGTCTGGCGCAAAATGGGGGAGACCTATGTCCAGCAGTGGATTGCAATAGGTTGAAGAGAGAGAGACAGAGAAATATCATTTTGATATAAATATTTCTGGTATGCATATATAGTCATCATCATCATCATCTCATAAACGTTCCCACCAAGGGGCACGAGGCTACCTGTAAAGGCTGATTGGCCCAGTGCGGATTGGCCGACTTCACGTTTCACTTTTGAAACTCGCAGTTTTCCTCACGATGTTTTATTCACTGTAAGAGCGCTGGATAAACGTCCGTATAGGGTGCAATAATAGAGTGTAAATACCAATGTATTTCGAAAATACATTGGTACCTACGCAGTAGGATTTGAGCCAGCACCCTCCAGATCGGAAGGCAATAGTCCACCAATGAGCCACCGACGCTCATTCTGCATATATAAGTAATACTAATTGGAAAATATTTAATTCTAGATGTGGAGTATCGAGGAACTTAGGAAGAGATCTAAAGAACTCAATCTTTAGAAGTAGCTGATCTAGTTAAAAGATCCTGAAAATAAAGGTTCTTCACCTAGTGAAAAGAAAGAAAACGAACGAAGTCCTTCAAAAAGCAGTAATTCTGGTAGTCAGGTACTTATATATATTTCATATTTTTGCTATGTGAATTATCTATCGATAATCACCCTAATTCCAACTATTTGAATTTCAGATCACAGTTAGAACCAGTCCAGTGGTAGTTGATACGATACCTGTCTGCAGACAGTGCCACAAAAAATGTTTATCTAAACCAAACAGTCCGTTAATATCCCAAAAAGAGCCACCTATACCAATAAAACCAAGAACCGAACCCTCACCACAAAATTCAAACTCCAACAAAAGTTCTAATAGTACGTGTAGTGCAAACTGTGGTAATCGCAAGCAAAAAAACTTTAGTCATTTAGAGCGTAAAGGTGCTATAAAGTTACGTCCCGAAGAGGCGGCCTTAAAAGTAATAGATTCAATTGAGCAAAGTCAAAAAATGCTCAAGTCAACATCGTATGAATTGAAAACTGATTCACCCGTTTTAAACCGTAGTGTCCACTCTAGGAACCAATCAAAGAAACAACTGGAATTGAGGAAAGACCTTTCTATAAGATCACCAAGCCCTACAAATAGCAGCAGAAATAATAGTCCTCTTTCTACTAGTCATACTACGTGCAGTTCCATAGTTTTCAACTCTAGCTCTAATGATCTTAGAATGTCCAATTCAAACATAGCCAATCAAGTACAATGTGTTATTGCACAAGAAAAGTACTTGAACGAAATCAAATGTGTTGAAAATATCACACTGTCCAAAACTAAAGTTACAACATCTAGTTACCCATCGCCAGCATCAGCGAGAAAAGAACAGATAACAAGAAAAAAGGCTGAAAATGTACTAAACAAAGTGTTAGGTATGAACATTATAACAAAAAGAGAAAACGTAGGATCGTGCCTAAAAACTTCGTCAATTTTTTTAGAAGACGAATCTATTCACGAGGATGATAACGATTTTAAAATAGATAGAGGTTTAAGAAGATCGCCTAGAATGGGTATATCAGCTGTGAGTAAAATGAATGGAGATATTAGTAAAAAGACTGAGAGAACTGAAGATTACAATGCTAATACAAATTCGAATGATATCGGTTCTGACGATGATTTAGAGTTAGGACCGTTGATGCTAATGGGCTTATCGGCTATTAACCCAGCGGCACATCTAATGAGAGTAGAACCTTTTAAACGTAATCCAACTGGAAGCAATACTTTATCGCGGCCTGGCAGTCTGGGCTCCGTTAAGTCTGAATCTCCGGTACCCAATATAGCAGTGGTACCACCGACACCTGATTATAACACCCATAAGACTGTAAGTTTTAATATAAGTCTAATTGTATTGTTTTCAATTGTATGTTTTTTAAATATCTTTTTTGTTTCATCATCATCATCATGATGATGAAACAAAAAAAATGTATTGTTTTCAATTGTATGTTTTATAAATATCTTTTTTGTTTCATAGGAGACTCTAATTGACGATTCCCCTGACTCACCTGATGTGCCAGAAGACCTGCCTTACGTTTCTCTTAAAAGGTCGGTACAAGTTTAGTGCTCTATGTTTAGATTTTGGTATTCAAATAAATATAGAAACTATATTTTCTAGATATGGCACGATGTCTAGCTTGGAAAGGCTACCGTCTGATGAGACTGATGATGGAAATGTAAGACTGACTGCACAGGATCCCGAACCTATAATTAAGCCATACAATCCAGGTGAGTTTTGCAATATAAAGCGAAGTAATATTATAGCAATACTGTTTTAAGAGACGGCGGTAAGCCCCCCAAAGCGTACTCGTACCTACGTTATGATAAAAAATACCAGATATCACGTATGAACCTATGGTATTTGTGAGTAATGCGAAAATATTGCTACCCTTTTGCTGGGCATATATCTCTAGACCGTCACTAACGATATCGAAATGTATTTAGTCATAACACAGTTTTATAAACTAAAGTTTAGATTTAACCTTTAGTTTATAAATATATGGCTTTTCTTAATAATCATTAAGAAAAGCCTTTTTGCTCTGTTCATCGAGTTAAAATTTAAGTACATTTACATAATATAGACTTATAAGAATACAATCTTGTCAATTTAAATATGTTGGTCGATTTATATAATGTGTGTGGTAGCTGGTGCAGCTGGCGGCATCATGGGGTGGACGGCACGAGCCGGTTCATTCGTGGTTGAAAAGATGAACATCTTTAGTTATACAGAGAGTGTACCAAATACATCCATCGCTCACAAACAACCCTCATTCTTAGAAAGGTTCGTAAATCTTATATTATTTATTGCAAACTCTAATCAACAATACTAGTCAAAAATATACTAATAATTCTCATTATTGTTTCTGGGGATTCATTTTAGCCTTACTTCTCTTTGGATTACTCTCCCTAAATTATGACAAATGTTTAGTAACTTAAAATAAACATATTTTTATAGTAAACTTCGTTCCTGATTAAGGATGGAAAGAATATTTTTAAGCCCGAACTATGTCTATGGTATTTTCTTTAAAATACTGCACAGGTTTTTACAATGCTGGAAGAAGCTTCATTTAGAAGTAATGTTATATCCAAACAGCATCAGAATATGCTTAATCAATAAGCATCGTTATAAGAAAATCGGTGCACATTGGGACCAATTTGAACGAAAACCATCTAGTCTTTTTTATGTACGAGATTTTCGTTTTTTTCTTCACTATATTTTTTTCAGCTACAATTACTTGTGTATAAATTAAATAAATATCGTTTTCCTTTTACCTATTAGGAAGCATTCAACTAACGCAGTGAGACGACGATAAGTATGCGCTGGTGCTGATTTGATGGTTATTTTTATTTTAGTTTTTACAGATCTTAGCACAATAATGTAGACTTTGATAATGTAGTACTATGACCATATTCTAAATTATAGTATAGAAAAAAAATGTACGTGATTTTTTTTGAAATTAAAATTAATGCTATGTAAACGTATACAGACTTAGATTAAAAAGGCGTTATTTTTAGCGAATGTTCTTCGATAGTTTTAACCAGAATATTTAAATCACACATATTCGTAATATTAACGTATTAAATGATTTATTCAGTAATGAATTATTTTTTAGGTCTGAGTTGAAAATAAAAAACATTACAATATTAGTATTAAAATTGGTAAACAATTCAAAAGTAACCGTGACGTGTTCAGTTTATTTTAGTGGTTGTGATGTAGTAATTTTGCTATTTCGAAATATTATTAAAAGGTTCGCATCTCTATAGATTCGACAGATATATCTTGGTACTTGGATGAAGTTTTGTATTTCTTAGAATTTTTTGACTAACATATTATTTCTTTAGAGTAGTTACTTGTCATTATTTATATAGAGCTTAGCTTGGTACAAACATTTTACTTTAATTTTAATTCTGGCAGATGCTTAGGAGTAAGTGAATGGAAATCGGCTCTTGGCACGGAAGAAGGTACAAATGAGACTGGCGAAGGTAGCGGAGCCAGCGGTGAAGAGGCTTGGGGGACCCCGTCTTCTGGTGATCTCTCAGACAACCTCCCAGATTCTGAACATGGAACTCTTTCTGTAAGTTAAATATCATCATCAACAGCTTATTATGTTCCCACCTAGAAGCACGAGCCTACCCATAAATGCTGTATAGGTCTTAGACGTGGACGGGCCCAGTTCAGATTGGCTGACTTCATGCACAGAATTTGAATCTCTTCGCAAGCATGCGCAGGTTTCCTCACGATGTTTTCCGTCACCGTAAGAGTGTCGGATAAACGTACATATAATTCCGAAATTTGAGAAGACATTGGCACCTGATGGTTGGATTTGAACCTGCACCCTCCATATCGCAAGGCAACAGTCCACACCAATGAGCCACCGACGCTCTAAATTATTACACAATCATTTAAAAAATACTTATAATGCGTGTTATAACTGTCAATACTGTTATGACTTATTCAGTATTAGAAAGTTTCTAAGAATCTCTAGTACATAAGAAATGCGTTCTAGTTTTTTCCGTATTATTTTGTTTGTTTATTAGAATTAGAAAAAAAGTAATATATATATATATATATATATATAGTATGTGTAACATTTGAGCGTTGTTTAATCCCACAGTTCAATCTACATGCTAGGGTATGATAGTGATATATGAGTGTCTGAGAAAAGTCCAAAAAATCATTCTGTTTAATCAGGTTCTTCTATGGACAGCATAAGACTGATGAAGAAGACGGCTTAAGTAAATAAGATGAAGCATTTTTTTTCTTTTGAACAGATATCTTTTATTGTTACAGTCGCCAACAAAGTCATCGTCATCATACGCTGGTGATGACGATACGGAGCTCATGATGGACGAACTGCTAATGGCTCCGACTATAACAGGACCGACCACTTTAAGGCCTTTATTGCCCAGGTAAATACATACGTATACTTAAACCTTATATATTCATTGAAATACTTGTTGTGCATTGTGAAAGACAGTTGCGACGTTATTAACATCTTGAAGTGAATGATTAGCATGTTTTATATATAATATGTGAACTATATTAAACTTACATTTTCCTACCCAAATTAAAGCTTCATAATATTACCCAAAACTTGTAAGAGGATGTATCCATCACTAAGTTTTTATAGATAAATATGATGTTATTATTTTATGCTTTCTTTATATTAGCTATATTATGTTTTATTTNTACAGTCGCCAACAAAGTCATCGTCATCATACGCTGGTGATGACGATACGGAGCTCATGATGGACGAACTGCTAATGGCTCCGACTATAACAGGACCGACCACTTTAAGGCCTTTATTGCCCAGGTAAATACAATACGTATACTTAAACCTTATATATTCATTGAAATACTTGTTGTGCATTGTGAAAGACAGTTGCGACGTTATTAACATCTTGAAGTGAATTGATTAGCATGTTTTATATATAATATGTGAACTATATTAAACTTACATTTTCCTACCCAAATTAAAGCTTCATAATATTAACCCAAAACTTGTAAGAGGATTTGTATCCATCACTAAGTTTTTATAGATAAATATGATGTTATTATTTTATGCTTCTTTATATTAGCTATATTATGTTTTATTTTATAAGAAAATTACAAAACATACTAACATTATTATGTAATATAGGGATGTTTTTAGGCGAAGACTAGAGCCTCTCCTTGAAGAAGAGTGTTCGGAAAGCGGCAGTGAAGACAACAAAGCAACCCCCACTAACTCTGACGACCAGGTGAATGTCTACAACAGATATTTAATGTGCCACTGATACACTGTCAATTATACGAGTGATTTCTGTAATTCTGAGCTTGTAAACTCCTGAAGTAAAATATGAAGGGACCAAAATTAAAATAAGATGGCGCAATGACTGCTTACTCGTATGATCAATTTTCCATAGTACGGCGGGTAGTGTAATTCCACGGACGTATCTGCTACCTTTGAAATCGTGGATTGCGATAGCCATTTAAGCATTACCGTTGTATAATTTATTTGTAGTTTGTTTGATTGCTAGATTAATGAAATAGTATTAATCACTTATAACCTGTACTGAATTGATTTTTAAATGAATGATTCTAGCTATTTTTGTGAAAATTTGATGTGTCTTTGTTGAATAAAGATTGTTGGTGAAAATAGTGAACGTATCAGATATATTCAAACGTTATGTCTATAGTTGATATTTTTGGTTTGAAAACATGATAATGCTATTTATACAGATATAGTAGAATAGTACACCCAGCATGCATGTAGGTATTATAACCCAAATAATATGAAGTAAATGACAATGTTATCATATGCATGCTTGTTGCATGAAAGTTATTCGTTATAGTAACGCAGGTATAAATCCCATATTCTTAGTTATTTAAAGGAACCACGACCACATAATTTCATTTTGAGTTCACTTAAGAAAATAAATTACACTATCGTCTAGTTATGGCACAAACCATTCCCATTAGGTAAAATAGTTTAGTCGCAAACAAAATTGATGCCACAGTACCGAGTAAGCCATTTAACATTAAACAATATGTTTGAAGACACACGCTGGCTATCTTATACTTTAACCATAATCTCTTGAACAAATATGCTACTTGGTAATATTCTTGAATAATATCAAGAGTCACCAAATGATACTTGGATGATGATTGATGATTTTGTAGTGGTTGCTCGTTATACCGCTTATACAGCGATACCACTACTTTTTTTTGTTATGTTAAACATATCTCAAACATTTTAAGTTCAGCATTAGAAGATGGTTAATTTTGTATTTCTTCTGCTTATATCTCAAACAATCAAATGAGAACAATAGCAATTATATGGCAAATTAACATCCGAATCCGGCGCTATTTAGATCCATATTGGCAAGCCGCGTCGCGTAGTCAGTAGCTAGGTTAAATCTCACATTGTGACTGGTCCGCTGGTGCGGCGCTTGGCGCAGGACAGCGCGCGTGGCCTCGGTGCTGACGAATGCTGCGACGCGCCGCGCCGGCCGCCCTCTGCTTCAGAATTAGGTGAGTCACTCACATCGGTAGGTTGAGCGCTCCACACATTGATGACGTCACAAAATTTCAATACATCCAATTAATTTAGGGACATAAAGAACTCTTAGAATGTCAAATTACAATTATGTAATTTGTCAACAATTAAAGATAAATTTCAATCAGTGTGTAGAATGCCTCATTTCGGCATCATACCGCGACAGTATCCCAACTAATTTTATGAAACAATACAATTAAAAAGAAAATATTTAAAAAGTTTAATGCTATAAGAAATAGTAAATAACATGCGAAAACAATACATGCGGCAACTGTGTTGTTTTGATGTTAATAAAGTACCTGAGAATTGTGTAAAAACAGCTCACGAATCAAGTTCACAATGAGTTCAACAAATTAGTGGAGTAGTATACAAAAATATGAAATTGCCAGTTTTTCCAAAAAATATCAAAGATGTCTGTTAAAATCAATATAAAATTCAACGTCGCAATATAATCCATATCAACAGTGAAATGGACCACTTGATAACGATAAGGTGAGAAAGGCAACAATGTCTGTTTCACCCTTTCTTGTTATACACATTTTTAATTTTATGATTATCCCATTATATCTATGTTGTGCACGTATGCATGTCATGGAACATTACAAGGAATAACGTTAGTAATATATATGTTGTAAACATATAATGTAACCCTCATAAGATATATTGATGTTTTCCAAGCACGATATACATGTAGTGTTGCACCTCACATAACATATTTTTAGTAGTTTATACCTACATTTAAAACCTAATAATGACGATTTCGCCAGAAAACACAAATAATTTGCTGCTATCTGTTAATTTATCGCAAATCATTTTATATAAATACACAAAAGCCAACAACATTAAGAGATGATACGGAACAGTAATGGGATATTTGTTTTTTGGCAATGTTTGTGTGTATGATTTTATTGTGAAGACTGTTGAACCCATTAAATGACTTACATAGAACAGATATTAAATGCCTAATTTCAGTAATGATCATTTTAATGATATTACCCAGCGTCTTCTTCTAGTAAATATGAGTACTCAGTAAAGCTTCTGTTTTTTACTTATTAGAGATTCTGTTAAAGTTCTCTCAGTAACGATTTGTAGTGAAGGCTTACTATCAGTTGAAACAACTAGCCAATCTCATAAATAGTTGTAATTTTTTTGAGGTTTAAATGTGGAACTGAACTTTCATAAATCTTAGCGCCTTATCATCTTACCTACACTTAGCAAATCAAGAACTTTTGATTAAAGATGTGTTACTGAAGGCAAACAATTCAACAGAAGCAGGGGGGCGGGGGTGCGGCCGCCGCATCAACTGTTGGCGAGGAGCCAGATGGTGGCGCAGAATCAGAGCTGAGCCCAGACAGGACGCCCACCAACGAAATGCCATCGATGCCCTTACAATCTGGTCAGTACATTCGTTAGATATTGCTGTAGGTAACCTTACATGATGGTAAGTGACACCGCCGTCGAAAGTAAGTCAAAACCACAAGTCCCAGAAATGCTTAGCACTTTATTCATCAGTACTCGTATAGCCGTGTTTATTAATGTTATTTGTTATATTATACTTATGGTTCACAGTTTCAAAAGAGTGTGCGGAGGCGCGTGTCGGTGCTGGCACAGCCGGTCGTCGGGGCTCAGCCAGCTCGGCAAGCACGCCTTCCACACTCGAGCGTACCACAATACACAATCCTACCCCTCACCATCCCTTGTCTCCGGGTACGTATCATATTTTATTAAGTTAGCTCTTACAGAGGTTGAGATCATGAGGATGTCATCATTACAGCCTAATTCCACTGCTGAACGAAAGCCTTAACTAATGGGTTCTACTCGGATCATTCTAAGCAGTGGCCACTTTACCGGATCAGTCCATCTGGTTTGGGCTCGGTCGACTCTCCTTTTTCAGTTACGTAGACGCACTCGCTATGTCGATCACTCTAGTTCTCCTAAGGGTGTCCGATAAATATTGTCAATTCAAATGTAAAAAGGGAGTACAAAGTCAGGCTAATTACCCTCTTTAGTAAATTTCTTCCCGCACTCCAAAATATGATAATTGTTATGTCTACCGAGACTTTAGATAATTACAACCTGATTACCATAACAACTATAGAGATAAGAAGGAAACTGTTTAGTGTGTAATTGCTAGCACACTTAATTCGTCATTAAATTTAGTTTTACGATGATGGTACTAATCGCATTTACGACAGGTAGCAGATCATAAAAGATGGCATATCGAAATCACGTAATATTTTAAACAGTTTCGGACCCAGCACCAGTTGTGGAAGCGGAGCTCTCCACCAGGAGGAGCCGAAGGTTCCCACGCCGGAGGAGAGGCTCAGCCCTCGGGCGGAGATGAGGCTCGCTCTGGACCAGGGGAAGGACATGCTGGCAGAGCAGGAGGTGTCTTGGGTGAGTTTGATGAAATTTGAGAAATTACTGATTCAAACAAAGCAGGTGAGGTAGATCAATCGTTGGACAAAGTTAATGATAGCTGGGAACAAAATATCTTGACAATCTTGAGATGAAGTCAAGGAAATCTTGATATCTATCAAGATTTCCTTCACTTCATCTCAAGATATCTATATATTTAGCTAGCCTGTACTTTATGTTTCTTACTGTATAATGAAATTGTCACCATGTACGAATCCATACTAATATTAAATGTGAAAGTATCTCTGTCTGTCTGTCTATCTGTCTGTTTTTACGCTTCACGCCTAAATGGCTGAACGGATTTTATTGGAACTTGGTATTTGATAGTAGTAACCTAGAATAGGTTTAGGCTACATTTTGTCCCGTTTTGCCCCCACTCTCCTCAAATGGGGTTGGAAGTTTGTATGAACATTCCGCAATTTTGTAGTACGACGCTGAAATTTGGTATGCGATTTATGTCAGAAACGAAAAATATGGCATATTTTTTTTTCAATATCCACCCCCAAACCCTTCAAATAGGGGAGGAAGTATCATATCCGATTTTTCGCAGTTTTAAAGTAGATTTTATTGAAACTTGGTATGTTGATAGAAAGTAGCCTAGAATAGGTTTTAGGCTACTTTTTGTCCCGTTTTCACTCCCCACTTCCCTAAAATAGGGGTTGGAAGTTTGTATGGAACATTCCGCAATTTTTGTAGTACGACGCTGAAATTTGGTATGCGGACTATTTATCAGAAACAAAAAAATATGGCATATATTTTTTTTTTCAAAAATCCACCCCCAATTTTCCTCAGTTTTTAAGGTAGATTTTATTGAAACTTGGTATGTTGATAGAAAGTAACCGAGAATAGGTTTTAGGCTACTTTTTGTCCCGTTTTCACTCCCCACTTCCCTAAAATAGAGGTTGGAAGTTTGTATGGAACATTCCGCAATTTTTGTAGTACGACGCTGAAATTTGGTATGCGGACTATTTGTCAGAAACGACAAATTCGCAATTTTTTTTTTTTTTCAAATAGGGGAGAAAGTATCAAATCCAATTTTCCGCATTTTTAAGGTCGATTTTATTGAAACTTGGTATGTTGATAGAAGGTAACCGAGTATATGTGTATAATATATATATATATATATATATATAAGTGGATGGCTCCACTTTCCTGGTAACGAAAACAGAATAATTTTGTCATCCCGAATTTAACGCGGGCGAAGCTGCGGGCAAAAGCTAGTAAATAAATGAAATAAAAAAAAATGGTTTGATTTGTTTGACACAACATTATACAAAACAAATTAAAAAATATCAAAAACATAAGTACTATGAGACAAAATGAAGGAGCAGAGTTAACAACGAGAACAATCCCGAGCATCGCTGTTTTTCAGCTACTCCCTTTATGTTTTTCAGCTACTCCCTTTATGTTTTTCAGCTACTCCCCTTCATTAAAGTGGAATCATTTAAGAAATATGTATCTTATTGTGGAATGAGTTGCCGCATGTATTTCCGGACAGATACGACCTACCGAACTTCAAGAAAAGAGTGTACACTTGCTATTAAAGGCCGACAATGCATCTTGTAGCTCCGGTTTTGCAAATGTCCATGGGCGGCAGTATATATATATCACTTTCCATCAAGTGATCTGTCTGCTCATTTGCCCCAATGATTTGAAAAGTATAGATTCGTGATATGTTCTCAAAACAACTGAAAAAGTGTTCCGAATGCAGCGACAGCACTCATACACATATTTCAAATGAGCGTACATTTACCTGAACCAAGAGCCTACAACTGTTATTCTCTTGCGTTCGTTTTGAGCACGGGTGCATATCATTGGTTCCTCCTATCCTATAAAAAAAACGTGAACATGTATTGCATTTGCAGGTGCGGTCGTCCGACCCCTGTCGTTTCGCGCGGCGTGCCAGAAGTCGCTGCGCGGCGCGTGGCGAGCGCGACGCGGTGACCATGTGCCGCGCACTGCCGCGCCGCACCGCCCCGCAACTACTTCGCGCAGTTCTGTATATGCTTGGAAGCGTTAGTTATATTATGTTGCAGCTTTTTTGTCTTAATAGAAGATTCTCATAATAAATTTAACCTTGTCACACAACACTGTTTAAAACTAATTGTATTTTGAAAGATCTTATGTCTATCAAAAGTGTGGACGCAGTTACGACTGACAATATGCGCGCACTTGCGCGCCACTGCCGCTATCTATAATAGGTATATACTTAGAAGCGATAGTTCGAATCTTTTGTTTGCATCAATTTGGCAGTTACCTCTAAGAATAGAAATATTTCATCATAAGTTAAGACTTATTCACTCATAACAAGAGTTCAAAGCCAGGCCGGATCTAGGGGGGCAACGGGCACGGCCCCGGGCGCACGGATCAGGGGCGGCAAACGACTAATGACCACTCATCATTTACCTTACTTGCCGCGGAATAAATAATAGTACAAGTGCATGGCCATAGAAATACGACTGATAACCGGAGCGCGGAGTAAGGCATGTTACTGAACCATTACATTTTTTTGCATAGTTCTAAATAGGCGCCCGCAGATCACGGTCAGCAGGCGGGTGCAGCTGCGATCTGAGGAATGACGCTGTATACGAAAACTCTCTCGTCGATCTCTATACAGGGCAGCAGTGTATTATTTCAAAGTTACGTAGTTATTTCTCTATGTTAATTGATGCCAACTTAGCTGCTTTAAAGCTATATCATTTTCATGATGGACAGCTACAATTGAAAAAAAAAAAAATAAACAATTAAGCTCCTTTTACTTGCATCAAGCGACCACGTTTTTTTAAGAAAATATACAAAATAAATTGGAAATAAAACGCCTTTTTCATCCAGTGTGACTTCGAAAAAGCTGAGGCGAGTAGTCTTATTTCATTATAGAACTTAATTGATTAATATCAATACCAATAATTGATAAATTGTAACTTTTTAATGACATTGCTTTTTTGCCGAGGTTAGGATGGTTATGAAACAGCTTAAGCGTTATTAGACCCCCGCTACGACGGATATACCGCAGAGCTTTGAAAGTAGGGGGCACGCCAGTGCTTAAGACCCTTCAGAAGCTTTTTAATTCCGGAATCGGTGATGGTGCGACACCAAAGGTGAGGAGCAATGGCGTGGTGGTGTTCTTCTTCAAGAAAGGTGATTAAACCTTTTCCCTCTCTATTCAACCTATCGCAGTCCACTGTTGGACATTGGTCTCATTTTGCGCCAGATATTCCGGTCCTCCGTTTTTCTCATCCAGACTCCACCAGCGACTTTTCGCAAGTTGTCGGTCCATCGGGCCGGAGGGCGTCCTACGTTACGCTTGCCAAGACGCGGTCTCCGCTCCAGAACTCGTCTGCTCCAACGGCCATCGGTTCTGCGACATCATTACCCACTGCCACTTCAGTTCGCTAATCTGGCGAACTATGCCGGTAATTTTAGTTCTTTTGCGGATAACATCATTTCTGATTTTATGTATAAGAGTCTCCCAACATAGCACGCTCCATCGCTCGTTGAGTAACTTTGAATTTCTGAACCAATCCGCAGTCAGTGTCCATGTCTCATCTGCGTATGTTGGTATGGGTAGGACGTATTTCTCAAAGACTTTTGTCCTTAAGCGTTGCGGAATCGTCGACGTGAAGATCTGATGTAACTTGCCTGATGCCGCCCAGCCCAAATGAATCCTCCTACTAGCTTCCCTTCCGAAATTGTGCCGGTCAAGTTTTAGCCCAAGTAAACTTATTCTTGGACAATCTGGAGAAGGACGCCACCGACGCTTATCAGAAACGCTACCGGTCTATAATTCTTCAAGAGAGCTTTATCACCCTTCTTAATGAACGCTTGTGGACCACGCTTCCAGTGTAGTTCCCAGGTAGATGACGGCATTAAAAGAGCTCACCTAATGTCCTAAGGATGGGTTGTCCACCGGGTTTAGGAGTTCTGTCGTAATACCGTCATCCCACGGGGCCCTTTCATTTCTCAGTTGCTTCAGTGCTGCACTAATTTCGCTAACGTCAACATCCGGCATATCCTACGTACAATGGTGCCTTAGTAGGGCACGTAGATCTTCGCTGTCTTCGGTCTGTACTGATGAGCGCTCGACAAATCCATAGAATTTCTCAACCTCTTCCAGGATCTGTTGGCGTAATGTGAGTAGTTGGCCATCTGCTATATTAAGCTTCACCAGAATGCTCCTCCAAGTGGTTTTTGGAAAACTTTGGGCCCCCTGTTCTCCTTAATAAGGTCCTTAATTAACCTTGTATTGAAATAGTAGAATTCTCTGCGAACGAGTTTTCGTATCCGCTTGGAGAGAGCCTAATATTCCGGGTATGATAAGTTAAAGTCAAAATTCATTTATTTAAATTAGGCTTACAAAAAGCACTTATGAACGACAAAAATATACAAAAATTACATTACAAAAAAACAAATTTATTTCTTTGAACTCTTTAAGAGAGTCACGTGGTCTAAGGTTGTAGATAAAAGCTCTTTTGTAGCACAAATATTGTATCAATGTCGGCAGCCGTACCCCACAACGGTAGACCATACGACATTACATTATAAAAATGACTAAAATAAACTAATCTTGCCGTTTTTACATCTGTTACGAGTTATCTTAGATATTAAAAGCTTATTGAAGAATTAACGACCCATTACGATATTGTGCCACATCTTCAAGTTATTCTCCAGAGTCATTATGATCCGTCTCGCGCATATGTTTGACGATTTCCAGCCCTCCGAACAAGCCGGGTTCCTCAAAGGCTTCAGCACCATAGACTACATATTACATACGCTGTGGCAGGTTATACAGAAGAGCGGAGAGTATAACTGACCATTATGTTTGGCGTTTGTGGACTATGAGAAAGCCTTCGATTCGATCGAGACTTGGGCTGTGTTTCATTCCCTCCAACGGTGCCTGACTTGACTACTGCTATATCGAATTGTTGAGATGTTTGTACGAGAGCGCTACTATGTCAGGCCGAGTACATGAAGAGCTTACCATTGGCTTATCATTGGCACCGAGGAGTAAGACAAGGAGATGTAATATCTCTGAAACTGATCACAGCTGCGTAAAAAGTTGCAGCTTTGTCCAAATGTCAATCAATTTATTATATAAATTAGTGAAATAATATAGGATGATAAAGGTAAAAATAAATAAAAGAGGGCGGGGCGGCATTTCTAAATTTTTGCCCCACCCAAAAAAAATGAAGATCCGCGCTGTTCAAAGCCAATTAAATTATGAAAAAATATTACAGACAGTGTGCGGACGTGGTGACGATGAGCCGCGCCGCAATCCGCCCTACATACTATATCGCGTATTTCTGTATGTGCTTGGAAGCGTTAGTATCTTTTATCAGCTCGTTATCAGCCGAACTGAAAATTGTGACTCTAGACGTTTTAGCTAATGACGGCAGCTAAGCACTGCTGTGGGACTTTATGGTCGATTGTTTCACATTAAATTCTATGTACATGCTAGTATCATCAATATTCCAATCTTGTTTAAAAAATCACCTATAATTTTATTGTAATATTGTATGCTGTATTCAAAATGAGTGGTTCAATATGTTTAAATCTGACTCCCGATAAGCTGACAGAACATTCTCGAATTAGTTCCAGAAAGCGAAACGAAGCCTATGGAGATGGAGCAACTGGCACGAGTGGAAGCTCAGATGATGCGTTCGCGGACGCGGTCTCTATGCCAGAACGGGAAGATGTAAGTGTTGTTTTTGACAAAGTCAAAATAGCAGAATTTGAACGCTCGGTAGTCGAGTTTGAAGTATTCATCGTTAGAATCGTTAAGAAAATTAAATAAATAAAAGATAAGTCTACATTGTCATACCACCAAAACAATCTCCTTTAAGAATGACATTGTATTCAATTTCAAGGATTTTACTATTCCTCGGGTGCAGTATAAGTATGATTTGTTTATCTCTGTAAAAAATTTAGCTATGCACTGCGCGAGGGGTGTTAGGTAAAGTTCATTCTGTCATTATTTATGCTACAAGCAACAATCCTTCAAACTAGATGTAGTTTGTGTCTTCTCTCTACCAAACAGCAGTAGTCAAATAAACAACGATATCCAAGCATGCAATTTTTAGGTCAGGAGAATAAAGTTATTTTAAGGTAGATACCCACAAAGATACACGGTTACCTTTGAGACACGGCATTACCGAGTTCAAAACATTTGATGTTATGATTATATGTCATCTTTTTAGAAAGGCCTATGATCCCTTGGAAGATAATGTTGAAGTTTCCGCTCAAGACTATCACGGAAAGACTATCTTTCAAAATCAATAGTTTATGGGGACATTTATCCCCAGCGAATTTATCGTATTTTAAAATATATAGTCAATATAATAATATCCACAGCGCCATCTAGCCTTAAAGTAAGCATTCACCTGTAATATGGAAGCTAAACAACGGATAAACATTAGTATATACTCTTTTTTGTAATTACATACACATACATAGAAAACACCCATACAAACAGATATGTTCATGCACACAAATGTTTGTACTGCTCGGATCGAACCCGACCGTAGAAGCTGACCTCTCAACCATTACACCAAATGGGTTTTCTTATTTTTATAATTGTTCTAGAATGGGCTTCCTCCGACGTCGCGCCTCCTCCGATAGCCCCCGCCGCGAGCCACTTCTGTTGGGGACTACGCCCATTCTCGCTCGACGTACTACTGTGAGCAACGACGGCTATTACAAGATTTGCTTTGTCAATGGCTATGTGTAGCACTGCACAAACACCGGCTTCTATGTGCCAACCAGCTGGATTTAAACGTTTGAGATTTTCTCGTTGGTTCATTTTGCTTTAAAGAATTTAGCAGGCACCTCGTTGTTGAGCAATATGTGCAAAATTGGCTAATAAATATCATTTGTATTAATTTAACTAATTGACTGAGGACAAGCTAATGTTGATTGATAAATTAACTTATTTGTTCATTATAAAAGACAACTTTTTAAATTATAATTTTCACACCTATTTTGAAGAGATGTTACTTCTTACTAGTATTCAAAATCTTTTAAAAGTTTAGAGCCATATTATTTCATTTTAACTAAATGAAAAAACCATGTAATTTAAACGTTAAGACGTCTTATTAAAGTCCAAATTTAACACTGCCCAAAATGAAGCCTTTTGAATTGATAGAAGGGCAAAATGGGGAAGTCAGTAAAATTGTACAGATTATATATGTACCTCCTATCACTCGTGAAATTGATCAGTTAAATTGTTTGAGTGAAAGAGTAGGATAGCAATATGGTAGTGAGATTGTGTGTGAAACTGTAGTCAATATATTGGCCAATGAAATTGCCTTTTAAACATTAGAAGTTTTGGAATCGAATGCCGTTGTTAATTGTAAAGTATTAAACAAAATTTTAGTATAAATATTTCATGTTTTTTAATGAAATTATATTCACTTCAATTTCTTAATATTTGGTAAAATTGTTACTTGACTTTTTGACACTTAAGAATTAATGTCAATTGTTCTGTCCTTTTGCTTATAAAAAACTTAGGATTAAACTTTAAATCCAGCTTTCGGAATTATGCTGACGTCCTTGTTTAATTGGTTGTTTAATGAACTAATCTGTCCATTTTAATTGGAACAAATGTTCTCAAAAATATATTTTTACCAAAAATTCATTGCGCTTTTCATTCTTCATCCTACGCTATGCCCTTCCTTTTATGTTCCTTGTTATTTTGTTCACGCTATGATAATTCGTTTTCTATAGCCTTTGCTGTTTTTTTCTATAAACATATAGCTAACATTGAGCATTGTTGGAATTAACTGTTTAATATTATTAGCACGAATAGCTCACAACACCACAAGAAGCCTTTTTGTCCGATAAGTTCTAAACGACGTCAGACAAACATAATTTTAATTTTTTATTTCACTATTTGTTCCATATACTTTTCCAGAGAAACAAATGGACAAACGATTTTGGAAACAAGTCACTCGAAGACGTCAGTCATGCGGCTCCATTAGTCAAATATAATTAGAAAACTCATGTAACCTACCAACAGTAATTGTGTTCACAGTGTTGCCACCTTAGCCCTTTGTGGCTAGATCTAGCATTATTTAGTATATGTGAACTCCTTTTTTAACGATTAGCACGAAATGGGTAATCTAGCTCTTTTTCACTGTCTTGAAAATATTAGCAAATTATGTAAGTTTTCGGCATGCTAACAAGAACATTCTTGTTTTTTCATCGGTCATGATGACGTCTTATTTAGACGCCCTAAGAAAACGGCTTTATGACATGATTATTTCAGCAGTTTTAAAAAAAAAGCTATTGGTGCTCTAGCCCTATCTTGGCCTATTTAACTTCTCATAGGCCCTTTTTCTAAAACTAAGGTGGCAACACTGGGTATTGATGTTGAAATTAAGAACGAGCTGTTAGATCTACTTAGTGAATATCAATTTTAGAGACTGTAATTCGTAGATAGTACTTCATGTTTCATGAAATATGATGGTATAGAATTGGAACTCCGTGGTTAAAAGCTGGTATGCGCCTGAGCTGAAAAGAAAGTAATGACAAAAAAGATCCCATGACTGTTCTACGAATATATAGAATTTGAAGAATGCCAAAAGATGCCAGAGTTGTTAAAGAAATGCCAAAAAAACTCACGAATGGGACCCGTCGACTTTACTTCATATCGTAGATAGATAATACCAAATAATTGGTATAGATACCTATTTTAGTACCCCGTAAAGTAAACTGTTAGCTTATAACAATGTAAATAATATAACTGAGGATCGGTCATAGTTTCGTGAATTAGAATGTACAGTATATATTTAGATTCTTATTTTAATGAAGCTTTGTAGGATGATCATCGTATAAATTGTTTTTGCTATCGTGTTACGCTGTTATAGGTTATATGTACTGTATTTCTTATTACCACTGTTGTAATATATAAATATTTCTTGTTATATCTGTACGTCCAGATTTTTATCCTTACAAATATCAGAACTTAATTTCTTATGTCGCAAAATAAATTCATCAATTTGTATTTATACAAAGGCGATGCTTTTTAATGTAGCGAAGTCGCTCTTGAATTTTTATTATACTTTTGTAGATATGTGAAATGTACGATTAAATCGAATTTATTAATTTTAAAATGACGTTTTAATTGTTCACTTGTATTTTCCAAAATAATTTCAAAAATAAACTTCTTAAATTTGTATCTCATTTTATTCTCCCTCCATTATGTACTCATATTTTATTTGAATAAAAGATATAAAAAATAATTTTGTTAGTGATTTGCTTGACATTTTAGCCACAGATGTGAATCCATCCTTTTTCCTTCAGGTTTTTTTAGTTGTTGTATGTAGGTACGTCGGTATGGGAAAAGAGTATTGATATTAGTGGTCTTTTAGAATTTCCTTCTTCAGTTTAGTGATTTTTTCTACTACAGATCTATTCCAGGCATTATTCTAGGCATTATTTCTTTTGTATTTCATAACTCCTTCAATTTTACGATTCAATATCACTGATATAAAATCGATGTATGTTAAGATTAATACTGTAAGACGCATTGTCATTAAACCGTTGCATATATTTTGAATCAAATGAAAGACCATATAATTGTTAAAAGGTACATTTTATTATAATAATTCTCAAAACTAGGTACATCATTATGTAAATCAAAAATATACCGTCATTGTGATTTCATCAAATTAGCACCATTTGATTGTGTTTCGTCTGTAGGTATTTTGAATGTAAACTAAAAATGGACAGTAATTCAACAAACCACGATATACTTAGAGTATATCTAACAATGAAAAGTTGTATGTGTAAATTACTGCAGAAATATTTCATTTAGTCAAGTCATTAAAAATACACAAATTATTGTCTCATATAACTATTAAAAACAGTAAATAAACATACTGTTTCAGTTTATATATAATCTGTCCACATATACAACACACGAAGGTAATTATTGCTTAGTATATCAATATTTTAATATAGATTCTAAATCTAAAATTAGTTGAGCACGCTTGCACACACCCATCTCCCACTAAATCCCACACGAACATAGCAATCAAGGCAAAATATACCAACCAAATCTCTGGAAAAGTTATTTGGGCAGCAATTTCAATCATAAGTTTTTTTTTTTGCCAAGAGAACCATTTATAAACACCTTTTTGGACTATTTATACGGCCTAGGTTCCCTCAAATCTTGCCTAACTGCTAGGTTTACAGCCCTTTAGTTATATCATAAAATATATACAAGATCCTTTGATAAACAAGAAACTTAGTTTATCTAGACAAGACCAGGTAATCATATTAAGCAAATTATTAAACGGTAAAAGTTTTAAGACAAAGGGTTGAAAAAATATTCACATGCATTAAAATCTACATTAAAATTACATAGTCCTTAAAAAAATGAGATTAAAATATGGCTATAAAAAAACATCATTAATATATCATGAAACCAAATCGTTAATTAGCAGGTTCCTAAACGTAATCAATTTAAAAATGCCAATTATCAAAGTTTATTGGCATTAATTTAAAATGTGTCAAAAAACCTTAATTTCTATTCAAATACGCAAACAGGAGTTTAAAAAGATTCTTCCGTGCTTAATTTATATTAAAAAATGTGTGACGAAACAACTTTGCTGAACCTTTTGAATCTCCTATTGTACATTACAGGTACTTACCAATTACAAACTTAGCCAATGTTAAGGAAGCAAATATACGTATTGGCACAAATTAGTATATTAATCTAAATACTTATTCATTGAAATTATACTATAATTATATTTTGAATTCTCTAGAATATGAGAAATTAGGTATATAGGTATTGTTTAATAGGCATATTTTGTACGATTTAATAATAATTGGAATGTCACTGTATACTTAATATTATTATATAATTTCAATTTACTGCACCGTAAATGCGATGTTTTATAAATAATTTCTTTTATAAAGACTTTCCTGCTTATGTACCTAGTGGAAAACTGCCAATATTGGCAATAAAAACATCTAATAACTAGAACTAATATGTATTTTATTATTTTGTTAGTAATAAAAAAATCGCTTGTATTGATTAATAAAAAAAACTTTCAAATCACTGGACGGAATCACTTACATCAATCAAATTGCAAATATTCAATACTTAGAAATTACAAAAGGTGTAAAATCTTATTTCAAACGGCAGTGATCAGTATCACTCAATCAATTTACTAAAATTAGGTACTTTAATTCGGAAAATTTTCTAGTGACATCTAGCGGCAGTGGTATGAATTAAATAGCCGATCTTAGCGACATCTGTGTCAATGTTCATGTATTCTAAATCGCGGTGACAACATTTACAAACACGTTGTAAAATTGCATACCTATTTAAAATAATAAGGCGTGTTTTTGAATCTATTATTCACGCCATTCCCTGCTCGCTTGGAAAGTTCGAACTTCAGACGATGTGAAGGTGGACAGTCCTTGAGGCCCTGGAAAATAGCAATATTTATTTTGAATAGTTACTCGAAGGAACATCTGTACAATAGGGATGATGACAATTTTTTTTCTGTTATTATATCGATGGACCGCATAATAATGAAAACATTGGTAAAAAAATTACTCCGTTAACATTAAAACTTACAGAGATTTTCTAATTCTAAAAACACATTAATGGACTTTCCCAAAAACGCTTCATACAAATGGCTACCTAGTTATGACGTCACGCATCAGTAATTAGTACGCATAGTTTGTGAATTTTGTACTACAACTATATTAAATGTTGCGTTTACTAAAACGGTTTCATAGCAAAAGATGCTTTAAATTGTATGTGTTATCCTTATGTTAACAAATTTTTGACAATTAATGTACTTTAAAAATGGACTTGCCCATCTAACTTTGAAGACTAATAAAATTCATAAAACATGAGTTTTCGAGCTGAGAGTAAGCACATCGTTATATTTAACCCAGATTTGTAATAATATGAAATAGTTCTTACGATTTCACGACCCAGTCATCATGCCTATTGCTGAACTGAAGAACGACGGAACCAGGGTTCCTATAAGATTTCTTCTAAAACATCGTTCAAAGACAAAGTGGTTTGTGTTCTAAAGGCAATTGATACAAATACACTCTTAACACATTGAATGCCGTAAATCCAGACACAATAGAAAATCTATTGTATCTGGCGCCTTGAGGCGTCATTGGCAGTCAAAGGGGATGTGCACTGGACTATCCTTAGTCCTTATTACTTTAATTTAGTTTTTGGGGGTTATTCAGTCAATCACAGACCTGTAGTCACGTCGATTACACTTTGTGACACGCTCCCCTTTAAAGCTTGTCGAAAAGTTGGGCACTTTCCAGGAAACTCAGGATTTTACCAATCTTTACAGATTTTATATCATTTGGGCATAACTATTAGATGCTCAGAGATGCCCAAGTGGATGTTTCGCTTCCGATTGGTTGGGGATGATGACAGATAGGAGCGTCGGTGGCTCAATGGTGTGGACTGAAGCCCTCCTACCGGGAGGACTGAGGTTCAAATCCCGCCACGTACCAATGTGTTTTTGAAAATATATGTACGTTATCCGATGCTCTTACGGTGAAGAAAAACATCGTGAGGAAACCTGCGCATGCCTACGAAGAGATTCAAAGGTTGTGCGTGAAGTCGTCTAACCCGCACTGGGCCCGCGTGGACGACTAAGGTCTAATCACCCTATACGGGTAGGCTCGTTCACTTCGGTGGGGACTTTTAATGAGCTGATGGTGATGATGACGAGGTGAATGCTAAATAAATTACGCTACTTTTATAGTTTGTCCAATATACCATACCTCTCAAACGGCGACCGGGAGTGGGTGTGACGTCACCATCAGGGGCCGTCCATTGCTCGACCACTTCGGTGGCGGAGCGCGCCAGGGACGGTTGGCTCACTGACCGGTGCAGCGAGTTTCTGGACCATGGCCTAATAGAAGAAAATAAATAAACACTGATCTTCACACAGCGCCATCTAGCCCCAAACTAAGCATCTAGCATGGGTATAAAACAACGGATAAACATAATTTATTTTATATTATAATTTATTATATTATTTTAAATATAATATCTATTTTGTAAATAGGATAGTACACATAGAAAACACCCAAACCAATACAAACATGTTCAAGCACACAAATGTTTGTACCTTAAGTGTAGTAGCCGACATCTCAACCATTACACCAGATGGGTCGTCAAATATATAGAATGTTAGAAATGAAATGTTATTAAGTGTACGGAACCCTCCTGGTGGTAAGGGACACTCCTGACCATGACAGATACAATGTTAAAGGAAATTAATAACAGTAAATGCTTATTATCATCTATCAACACCGCCCTGTGCAGACAGATGTGAGTAATACCCGGTAATTTTAATAGCTATGCCCTCATCCCGAAACATAGAAGTGCAAAACACTCATATTTTACGAAACGATAACTTACACTACAGTGGTACCTACTAGTGATGTAACGAATATTGAATTTTTAACATTGCGAATGCGAATATTTATCTTCAATATTCGCGAATGCGAATGTTAAATTTCACATAAAGCGCGTCAAATATTTGACAGCTTTGACATTTCGTGCCGGCCATGTTGAAAACGAATATAGCCGAGCGCCCGAACCGATACAGGTTGCATGAATGAAGTTAGTCATAGAAAGAAAGTTCATTCGAAAAGTTTTGTTTTGATTTAAGGTTCTAAAAAAAAATTAGGTTAAGTTTTTCATATTATGGAACAGTCAATTCACATATGATTAAATACAATATATAAAGCTTGCTTATCTATTGTGTTATTAATTCATATGCATCTATCTATATAATAATTTCCTTTTAGTTTGTTAAAAACATTCGCAAAATATTCGCATCGTTTTTTGCGAATGCGAATGCGAATATCGAAAAATATGCGAATATTCGCGAATGCGAATGCGAATATTCGTTACATCACTAGTACCTACCAAGACGACTCAGTACCGAGTCTACCACTAGTAATAAAAGTTTGCACAGAATCATCATCATCATTACAACCTAGAACGTCCACTGCTGAACGACGGCCTCCCCTAATGATTTCCACGCGGACCGATCCCTCGCAGTTGACATCCATCTGCTACCCACTACCTTAACTAGGTCACATGCACAGTATATTACATATGTACATCTGCTGTATGCTTTTAAAAGATAAATCAAACGATATTTTTATTTTCATTACATCAAATAATCGGAAGTCCGATAAAAATTTCATCAAATCAAAGAATAAGTTGTTACTTGGCATAAAAAAATGGCTAAGTTGGATTAGGTAAGTACTGCGGCCACAAGACACGAGCAGAGCGAGCAAAGCGAGCGTGCCGCAGCGAATAGCGTATGATTTGCTGATTCGGTAAAACGTTATATTACTCGTAAAATTATTATCATCGCATTTATTTTTAATAGATGAAAGACTCACTGCCTATGGAATGGAGGGTCGGTAACTTCAGAATTTGCTTTACTTTGTACCTTTTTTTATAACATAGGGAGGCAAACGAGCATGCGGTTCATATTATGGAAAGTGGACATTTGTAACAGCTGAGGTCGCAGGGATGCGTTGACCTTTGATTTATTAGCAATTTTTGTTTCTTAAAAAACAAATGAAAAGGTACACTTACTGTCCGTGGAATGGGTGATCGGTGTCGCTGTCGTCATCGTAGTACCGACCGAGCTGCGTGCCCGCCGACACTTCCGAGTGGCTGTCGGCTTGTTCCCGTGCGTAGTCCACCATCATCTCTGACATTGACCTGCATATCATAATCATATTAATAATATAACACACTCACAAGTGTATTTTTGCTTCTTCACGTCCAAACGGCTGAAGCAATTTCAATAAAACTTTGGTGTGGAGTGAAGTCAAAAACATTTATTTCAAATTAGGCTTACAAAAAGCACTCATGAACGTCAAAAAATATCCAAAAAAAAATTAAAAAACGATTAAAATACTAAACTAAAAATATGAGTTTTGATGCTTTGAAAAAAAAGCGCTTCAGTGGTTTGGCCTGTTGAGCTTAGAGTGAGCTTAGATAAGCGATAAACTGACTAGATACACCATCACGATATATATATATAATATATATATATATATATATATATATATATATATATATATATACTTTAACGCGTCATAAGAAGAGTACAAAAGCAAAGTACGGCATACTACTATGTCACTGAAATGTAGCGAGCGACGTGATTAAGAATGAAAATTCTGCTGACGCGAAAAACTGACGCGATGGGTAGACTTTTGCAGCGGACACTTTTATGAGTGAGATTATGCATCTACGAATAGTTATTTTATTTTTATTAAGGAAGTGAGGCTACGGTTTAGTACGTGAAAATCGATACTAATATTATAAATGTGAAATTAACTCTGTCTATCTATAACGCTTTCACGCCTAAACGGCTGAACGAATTTTTAAATTTGATATGTTATACGGTAACCTGGAATAGCACTTAGGCTTCAGCTTACATATTCATAAGAAGTCGGCAGATATTTATATCAAAACATTCATACCGCATATCAACATGGTCACTGCGGTACGAGGAGCGACGGAGCGCGTCGCCCTCAGGGAGGTGGCGTCGCTGTCGTATTCGTACAGTGTCGGCAGCGAGCTTCTTCGGGACCTCGAGTCCCATTCAGACTTCTTGCGGTAGCGGTTCTGAAATTGTACAATCATTGAAATTAAAAAACAAGTCATTTTAACCCCTTGACCGCCGAAGACGCCTTAAGGCGCCAGACACAATTGATTTTATTTGATTAAGTTGATACTTTAAGAGCCCAAATTGAATAAGGACCTATGCTGATCTCATCATCATCAGCTCATTAAACGTCCCCACCGAGGGGCACGAGCCTACCCGTATAGGGTGATTAGACCTTAGTCGTCCACGCGGGCCCAGTGCGGATTGGACGACTTCACACACAACCTTGAATCTCTTCGCAGGCGTGCATGAAGGTTTCCTCACGATGTTTTCCTTCACCGTAAGAGCGTCGGATAATGTACATATAATTTCAAAAGTTCTAAAACACATTGGTACGTGGCGGGATTTGAACCTCAGCCCTCCCGATAGGAGGGCAACAGTCCACACCATTGAGCCACCGACGCTGATCTGCCTTTAGCTAAATTGCCGTTCGCGTAACTGCCTTTGCCACCTTTGGCTGAACTGCCTTAGGCTGAACTACCTTTGACTGTGCCTTTGGCTGAACTGCTTTTGGTTAAACCGCCTTTGGCTAAACCGCCTTTGGCTAAACTGCCATTGGCTAAACTCAGCATAAATAACTATTTAAAATCATACCTTCGGTTTGTCCTGAGGCGGTGAAAGTATGCGAATAATGACTTCCCACTTGTGGGGGGTATATAGCGGAGCAAAGCGATGGTCATGTGCCACCCTGTAGAACTCCTCGCGGGTCGACGACCTCGCCAGCTCGCGACGGAGAGTGCTCTCGTGGGTGATCAGCTCGCGCCAACGGAGACGCTCTTCACGGGTCAAACGGAAGTTGCGTTCCGTTTCTAATAGCACCTGAAAAATATATATTACATCGTCATCTATTTAGTTACATTTTGTTTTTAATAGCGAGTAAAAAAAGAGTAGAACATCGACATTATCATTTTTAAGTTGCGTTCCATTTCTTAAAGCAACTGCAAAAGTTTCATGAATAGTTTTCATTTTAATTAATTTAAAGTTGTTCCGTTTCTAATAAGAACTACAAAAGTTAAATCGTCATCATTTATTAAGTTGCGTTTTGTTTCGATTCGCACCTGAATTCGATTCATTAAATTATAATATTTTTTTAATTAAACTTACATTTCGATTCGAAAGTAAAAAAATTTCATAAAATATTTTTCATTATAATTTTAGCCATACATTTATTGCTTACTACTTACAGACATTCGTGCACCCTATTAATGTCAACTCTCTCTCTTCAACCTATTGCAGTCCACTGCTGGACATAGGTCTCCCCCATTTTGCGCCAGACATCCCGGCCCTCCGCTTTTCTCATCCAGCTTCCACTAGCGACCTTTCGCAAGTCGTCAACTATAGGTAGATATTTTTTTTGTAAAACCTAGAAAATGCGCCTAGAATAAATACCTAGACCGATAAAAACATCAAATACAAAGTCACTGAAACGTCGGAGAATAATTATAAAACAATTATTGTTTGTGCGATTGAACACTTTCCTGCCTATTTCAAAGTGTGCCTTCCTATGAAATAAAAAATCTTAAAGTAACTTACCTCATCCTGAGCTTCAGTCTTCAGGACCCTAGTCAGCACGCTCCAATTTTGCGGCACCGGTGGAACAGGCGTGGGTTCTGGCACGTCCTCATCGTCCTCTTCCCGGTAGAGAGGGTTTTCTTGCTGGCGGTAACTCTGGCAGTAATGGCATATCGGAAGACTGCTGGTATACGCTACCGGTCTGCTTGATCAGCTCAGGGGAGAAGAGGTCTGGGCCGCCTTTGCCTAAAATGGGGGAATTAAGGTTGATCAAAGTGAAAGCCTGTCTTTTGAGGAAAGGCTATACTAATTACAATAATATTAAAAAGTTAATTAAGTTTGAAAATTGTTGAAAGAGTGAGTGATAATGTTGGTGTTGTCTTAATTAACGAGTAATACTTAATTTTTTTTTCAAGGGTGCATGATCGAATCCCGCCACGTACCAATGAGTTCTCGAATTTTCGAAATTATATGTACGTTATCCGACGCACTTACGTTGAAGAAAAACATCGTGAGGAAACCTGCACACGCCTGCGAAAAGATTAAAAGGTTCTGCGTGAAGTCGGCCAATCCGCACTGGGCCCGCGTGGACTAAAGCCTGTACACCCTTAAGGTAGGCTCGTGCCCCTCGACGTGTGGACGTAAAATGAGCAGATGATGAAGAGCTTACCAATATATTTCTGTGGCGGTAGAGACAGCGGCACTCTCTCCATCTTGGGGGTCAAGGTCATCCCCCGACGCACTGCTGATGTCCGAGAAGTTCTCCCACTGGGCCTCCGGCATTGTGTGGTTCCGTATGGTCACATCGAACTGAGGTGGTGGCGGTGGAACCTTATTTAACCAAGAATTAAGCATCAAATCCCATTGTCTTGATATACAATTACGTCAGATAGCATTATAGCTAGTAAGACAGGTTTTGGGTAGGTTGTTTATTTTATTTTTGTATATTATACGTGTAAAGGACGGTCAGGACGCTCACCTGACGGTATGTGATACGCCTGACCATGACAGAGCGGCATTGGAGGAGACAAAAAATTTAGGTATCTTATACCCGGTAATTTTACTAGCTACAGTGCCCTCATCCGGAAACACAAAAATGCATAACACTCCTGTTTCACGGGACGATATCTGGCACTGGCAACTCAGTACCGAGTCTACCACCTTCTTTATAAACTGTTGGCTCAAAAAAGATAATTATGCATTTTAACAATAATATTCTGTATATATAATGTAGTAGAAACGCCACCCGTGCCTCAATAACGAACCGCCAAAGAGAATACAGTTTGTTGGCTTTTGTTTAGGTATGTGTACGCTCATTCTAAATATGTGTATGTATACCCACTGCATTCGGAAAACTTTTTTCGATTGTTTTGTGAGCATATCACGAATCTATACTTTTTACATCATTGGCTAAAAATGCTTTATTTTTCGCAGCTTCAATTGTGTGCGCGTTGTTGTCTGGTCCGGCACGTATTTCAGGGACCACTGATCTTTAAAAAAAGACACATAAAATCATATAGGATCAGGGGTCTTATCGCCATATTACATGGCTTTTTCTGGTACAAAAATGGCGAAATACGTGAATTATTAAAATTTTTTTTCGAACTGACTACTGGTGTTGGCAGCAGATGGCCTTTACAGCTTTACCGGGCAATTGACGGGCGCAGATGGCTCTCAGCCTTAAAATTTACACAACGATCATAAGGGCGTCCCCGAACGGGGCTCGAATCTCGGCGTAGGGCGTTTTTTAATAGTATCATTAGTATTTTAAGAGATGGCGGTAAGCCAACAGGATATGAACTAATAACTCAAAGAATGAAAGTAGGACCTAAAATATCATGTTACCTGTTTGTATTGGGTGACGAGGCGCTTGTGCCGCTCAATATCTTCGATTGTCTTCTTCTCAGTTATCGTGCGAAGGAATACGTCATCCACCACATGAGAAGTAATCTCTGGTTTTCTAAAAAAAAGAAAACCTCTTTTTAGTATTTTTGGATCCAATTTTGGCACCGGAATTTGAACAAATATTTTTTTCTGAACTCATTTTATTTTATATAAAATTTTGTATTTGTCGTCGGTGGCTCAATGGTGTGGACTGTTGCCATCCTACTGGAAGGGCTGAGGTTCAATTCCCGCCACGTGCCAATGTGTTTTAGAATTTACGAATTCGAATGCTCTAACTGTGAAGAAAAACATCGTGAGGAAACCTGGGCACGCCTGTGAAGAGATTCAAAGGTTTAGCGTGAAGTCGTCCAACCCGCACTGGGCCCGCGTGGACGACTAATGCCTATAACAACCTATATGGGTAGGCTCGTGCCCCTCGGTGGGGACGTTTAATGAGCTGATGATGAATATTTGAAGAACCAATTTTGGCGACAAAATTTGATTGTAGCGAATAGTAAATAGGTCACTAGTAGAGGTTAAGATCTACTGTAGTTCCTTATAAGAGATGTTTCAACTTAAATGTAGGTAAACGTTGCGGGCGACTACATAGCTAGTTGATTGAAGACACGTGTATCACGTAAGGCCTGTCCAATTGGATGGCTTTTAACCCTTTGAATGCCAATGATACCTAAAGGCGTCAGAAACAGTATATTTTCTATTAAATCTAGATTCCTGACGTTCAAAGAGCTTACCAGATGACTGCGACAAGATGTTTTTACAGAAATATTTTTTTAATCATTTACCTGGCTGGCATAATCGGTGTCTCCGGAATAGGCTCAAGACTCTCCATTAGCATCTCTTGCTCTTCTGTCTCCATACGTTCTCTCATCACCGGAGGAGGTGGTGGTGGTTTCTACGAAGAAAAAAACAAGAAATTTGTTAGCCATTTGTTGGATCTAAAACCCTTTATCCACACACATTACCAACACACAATAACAAGATTATATTCTGGATTACTCTAACAGTTAAAAAGTTATTTCAAAATGGATGTTACAATCTTTTCTGCATTCGATGTATACAAGAGCAAAGCTCTATTTACATACAGCTCTATTAGGACATACCTTAAGCGTATAGCAAAAGCAAACTATAACTTTGAACAAAAAATATTTTTTCAAGTTTTGATACTTTGGGATGATGTCTTATGTACTCTTTTATGGATGTATATCATCATCATCATCCATCATCAGCTCATTAAAACGTCCCCACCGAGAGCACGAGCCTACCCGTATAGGTGATTAGGCCTTAGTCGTCCACGCGGGCCCAGTGCGGATTGGACGACTTCACACACAACCTTCGAATCTCTTCGCAGGCGTGCATGATACAACTTTACAATCCAATTATTTTTGCATCTCTACACCAATTTGGTGTTGCGGTTGAGAGGTCGACTGCTACACCGAGGGTTCCGGGTTCGATCCCCGGGCAGTACAAACTTTGTGTGCATGAACATGTCTGTTTGTTAATGGTCTGGATGTTTTCTATGTATAATATGTATGTATTTACAAAAAAATTATATAAGTATGTTTATCGTTGTACTAACCATAATACAGGCTTAACGCTTAACTTGGGGCTAGATGGCGCTGTGTGAATGTCAATGGATATTTATATTAATTTATTATTCTATTTTTCGTATGGCCTGAATGTCACTTGATTACAATTCGCCTTAGTACAACTTCTGTGAAATTAAGTGTAAATTAAATTTAATTATTGGCTTTACTACGTTTCTTATGATAAATTAAAACTTCGAATATTGAGCTCGAAAGCCATTTCCAAAAAGCATGCTTTTCTAAAAACTAGAACCATAGCAAAAGCATGCTTCCTAAAACAAGATTCCAGCACCCGCAATTCTTCAGCAGTTCAGCGAGGACATTAACTTCATACCTTCAGTGAACATCCTCGCATGAGATCGATCAGTGACCTCCGTGACAGAAATGGGTGTCAGTCATCTCGGTGTTCAGGGATACGATGGAGCGCGGCCGACGTGACCATTCCTAGTTAGTAAGTTAGGTCATGATGAGGGATGATATATTAAACACAACGCTAAACCTCTGACAAACTTTTTGGAATGGAGAAGTTATTTAGGAAAATAGACAAGAATAAAATCCATGATTGGAACATTAATAGTATATAGTAATAGTTGAAAAGTCAACCACTAAACCAAATAATTATTGTAAATTGAGTAATGGTTGAAAACTCAACTACTTAACCAAAGGTGATCCTGGTTGGTATAAATTTTGGGAGCATTAAGAACGAAAGAAAAAATCTTTATTCGAATAAATCTGTTACAGATACTTTTTGAATCGTCAATTGTTATATTATCATATTTTTGTGACCTACCACCGGTTCGGAATAAGTAGGATCTTCGAGAAGAGCCGGCAAGAAACTCGAGTTACTCTTTTAATCTTTTATATCAGTAGTTACAGAGTTTTGTCATTTAAATTTTCGATGCAATGAAATATTCAAAATTATTATCTTATATTAAATTTTGTCAGAGATTCAACATAATAGTTTACTAAACAAATCGAACATATCTGCAAAATTTATTATGATTTTTCCTTAATATATAAATAAAAAATTAATTATGAAGTAATTTGTTTCTTGTGTGTGGTATGAGAATAAAGAAATGATGTGCGATGTTTGTTATGTGTAATTTAGTTTTGAAATTCATGCTTAAATTGCTATTTTGTTTGTTGTTATCTTTAATTATGTATGTTTATTTGATAAAATGATATAGTGCAGAGTGTGTGTCATTCATGTTGCAAAATATTTTAGTAAAAATTACATGTTTATCTTTATTTAAAAAAATGGTGTTATACGAAGCTTAAATCTTAAAAAAATAATGTCAGTGGATATTTATTTATTAAATGGCTATACTATAACTTCGAGTCCACTTCGCCAGTAAACTGATGGGGCTGTGGCGTCATGGGTTACCTGAGTCCGGTGTGCAGGCGGTCGTGGTGGTCTTTCTGGTGGTGGGAGGTCGGCAGCGCGCGCCGGTAACGGTAATGCAACTGGGGACACAGTACGGACTGACTCTTGACGCTCTTGCTCCATTAGCATTGTGTGCCTGAGAAAAACATGAAAAGTAAGGATGTAATTGAAGTAAATTATGATTTAAAAACTAATAATAAATGGAAGATATTATTTTCGATATGTACTTCTTAAATTCTTGTCAGATTCTTTTCAGTTTAAAATATACTCCAAACCGGCAGCTGCAATAGTTCAGATTGAGATCCTTTCTATAGTCTTTGTGAGCCGCTTTTTTTTGATTCTCGATGGATTTAAGTTGGCTTCAGTTTCGCCTGATGGTAAGCGATGACTAGGCCGATGTTGGTACAAGTTTACCGAGACAGTGCCTATTCACTCTGGCCTTGAATACACTGAGCTTATAAGCCTCTGGAAACACAGAAGCAGGAAAGGCGTTCCACTCCTGAACAGTGCCAACCAAAAAGACGCAGCAAACCACTTAGTGCGAATTGCCGGAAAGTCAACCATAGGTACCGCTATATATGCGTCAAATTTTTTGATATGATACACTTGTATTCTGAAATGTAATTTAGTTTAAAGCTACATAATACCCCGAGCAAGCAGCGATCTAAGACCATCGTCTTGAGTATTATTTAATTTAATTATTCTTCAGGAAAACGAACAGTTATGATTACACATAAAATTACACATTTCAATAAAGCATATAAACTAGACCTAGGTTACCTAATACTAGCAGCATCAGTCTCCGTGGCAGTAATGGTCGAGGGCGGAGAAGGTGGTGCGGGGGTCGTTGAACTCGTACTCGCACGTCGAAGGCGGGCGCCACCCCCACCATGCGCCCGTTCGACGCGCTCGTCTCGTGGGTTTCACCATAACCTGGTAGTTAATAATAATAATAACATTTTTAATCTTTGTAACACATACAAAGATAAACAATTCGAAAAAGGGCCTCTGTGCTGTTGGCTTTGGCCCCACACATGCCTTCCAAAGGACCGGGCCACTATTTGGCCCGTGAATCTAAGGATTTCAAAAACATAATAATAATAAATTCGTTTATTAAGTAACCAAGACTAATGTAAAGAAGACATCATAAGTGTTAATAAACTTTTACTTAAACTAAATATCATTATTATTTTTAAACAAAACCAAAATTAAAACTATTTAAAGAAAATACGTGAATCATCCATGTACCAACCCATTGGCCATGGCAATGACTCACATACGCACAGTCTAAACTAGCAATCATGTTCAGGCTCCCATTGCCACTGCTGCGAACTGCACGCACCAGGGATGTTAATAGATTAAGTTGTTATGCCATTAAGTCAACCTTTTTGTCTATGGACCGACGCCTTCAGATCATGGTTATCATCGGGCGGAAAGGCCTTTTTATCCAGCCTCCACCAGCGAGAAGTCTCTGGAAGTATGCAGTAGGCAATATGCAGTATTGAAAGATATTAATAACGGTAGGTTGTCATTTGTTTCCGTCAACACTGCTGCGTGTTAGGTTTCGAATTATCTGCTGTGCAGATAATTACGAGCAGACAACGAACGCTTTTTTTTCCCTAGATGGATTTTTTTACCGGTATATTCAAAATAACGGGATTTTTAAAAACCGGTTCATTAACCGTTTTAGAGGAACGAAACCTTTTTTAAAAAGTTCCGTGGGTAAAGTCATCAAACCGGTTCATAAATACCAGTTTCCTAGCCCTGGTTAGTGTCACTATGCCTATTTTGGCATACCTTCGCTGTGATACTCGTCGATTATGAACGCCTGGTTGGCGTGGGCGTGGTCAGCCTCGCTGGGAGTCTCCGAGGGGTAGTCCGAAGGGATGGTGTCCGATGCAACGCTTGCACTCTCTGCAGTTACCGGGTACGAGGGATGAGCTCGCGGTATTTTCACTTCTGTGGATAAGACGATTATGCAGTATATATAGAAAACATATGAAAACATACATATTCGTTTTAAGTAGGTAAGAGTTTCCCTGATGAGATTTCCCTGGTGACTTCGCTCGCATTCGTTGTGTTAATTTAAATGGTTTAATCCATTCTCATCCCCTCGGCCCCCAAAAATTAAGTGTCCACAGGACACCCAAACACTGTTCAATCTCGGCGCTTGGGGCCCAGAATGGATTTTATTTTAAAATCAAATTCTAGTTTCCTTTCGCCCCCCATATTTGTTTACTAATCAATCATCAGTCTCATTTATACAAATAATTAATTTGTTATCTGCTGCTTTGTTGTTGCTGCAGTCTTATGTATATACTCAATTCAATTTTGACATTGAAACTGGAAAGTCACGAGCTCATTTCGGTCACCTATTTTGAAGGATTGGGAAAGAAAGAAATCAATGATTAATAATTGTTTTTGGCCCATGACTGTTAACATTTGTATATCCATTTCGTCATAAAAACTAACAAACGCATACACTTTTACATTTAAATATATGGATATTATTGATAACCCTGTTTGTGATATACAGCGGGGTTTTTTGCATTGATGTACAATGCATAAATGCTTAATCCATATATATTTTTTGAAAATACACGACACGCAAACACTTTGATTGTGGAGTACCACCACTGAAGCGCTTTTTTTTCAAAGCATCAAAACTCATATTTTTAGTTTAGTATTTAATCGTTATTATTTATTATTTTTGACGTTCATAAGTGCTTTTTGTAAGCCTAATTTGAAATAAATGTTTTTGACTTTGACTTTGAATAAACTGTTTGTCGATGTTTGTCACGGAGAACACAGCACAGGTTTCTTTAACTTGTTGACCGCCAGGAATTAAAACAAAATAAAGAATATTAAAACTAGTTTCATCTCGGCTCCCAAAGTACAGTTTTAATAATCAATCATCAGTCTACTTTATACAAATAATTAATCTTATATTGTCTATTGGATACTACGGCAGTTAAAGTGTAAAATGAGAGGCTACGGCAACTGTTTGCTATCAAACGAGTCTTCTCTTGCTTGCCACCTTGTAGTAGAAAAAAAAACTGCTATAATCCACAGATAACCATTGTTACTTCACCATGCAATTGGGTGTTTGACACCACTAATAGTTCACGCACTTTTTATGAACTGTCAAAAAGGAACGTTTCCATATATTTTGTATGAGATTATTGAAACGTGACGTCATTGCACACTTACATCAATTGACCTAATATTTATTGGTTTCAGTGTATTTAAAAATACAATATTGCAAATAAACAAAAGTGATCAATGAAACGACCTGTAAAATAAAGTGCACTTTTATGAAAATAAGGTTTGGTATTTTATTGCGAATGGTGGCGAATACCGAATTAGGGAGCGCAAAATTGGTCGTCAGATAATCTAATAATATACAAAAGCTTACCTTGAATACTTTCTCTGCTGATTATGGATATTGATGAGTCGTCGATCAACTTCCTGGGCACCGGGAGAGCTCGCCTTCTCAAGCAGAGGTATGAGACTCCAAGACCGAGAAGTAGAAGTGTCAGGAATAGTATGGCACAGATTATCATCAAGATGTGCGTGCCGGCCAACGGGGCCGCCACTGGCAAAGGATTTTCTGGTGCCCTGTGGATATTATAAACAAAAACTTATTATGTACCTCTCTCGCTCTTCAACCTATCGCAGTCCACTGCTGAACATAGGTCTCCCTCATTTTGTGCCAGATATCTCGGTCCTCCACTTTCCTCATCCAGCCTCCACCAGCCTCCTCGCATCCATTGGGCCGGAGGGCGTCCTACGCTGCGCTTGCCAAGACGCGTTCTCTACTCCAGAACTCGTTTGCTCCAACGGCCATCGGTTCTGCGACATACGTGACCAGCCCACTGCCACTTCAACTTGCTGATCCGACAGACTATGTCAGTAACTTTAGTTCTCTTACGGATTAAATCATTTCTGATCTTATCCTTAAGAGAGACACCAAGCATAGCTCGCTTCATTGGGCGTTGAGTGACTTTGAACTTGTGAACCAATCCCGCAGTCAGTGTTCATGTCTCAGCTGCGTATGTTAGCACGGGTAGGACGCATTGCTCAAAGACTTTCGTCTTTAATCATTGCGGAATATTATGTACCTATACATACTTAATTAAAGTTAAAATCTAGTACTTAATTATGAATAGTCTAAGGCGTGTCTACACAGAAAGAGCAGCCCCGCGTGGCAAATGCCTCGCGAGGCTGCGTGCTTTGTGGGGACCCACCTATTCATTGTTAACGCTGAATTCATAAGTAAGATCATTAATTGTAAACGCCCCGCTCATTCAGTTTAGTTAGACTCGTAAAGAGTTTTCGAAAGATGTTATCAGCAGATGACACTATCTAAGGGGTAGAAATTACTGCTGGTAAGTTTAAATTTAGTTCCGAAAATTTTAATCTGGTCCTGATGTATTCAGTGTTTAACAAGAAATGAGAAATGGCTTTATTGTACTTACGGAGCCAAAATAGGGTTGGAAAATGGTTCTTGAACCACCGGGGGCGGGTACCGGCACACGATGGTGATCACCTCATCACCCTCCATCTCCAAATTGGGATGGAAACGAACCACGATATTGTTGGTGAAGACACGAAGGGGGTCCTAAAAATTACAACAAATGAAATCAGAATTTTGTTTTCGAATTTAGGTTTGTTTTTCCCGTTTGTCCATCAAAATGTATGCACAAAATCACATGCATAGTGTATAAACGTAATTTGAAACTACGAGTAGTAATAACAACTGCTACTTATTTAATATGTATAACATATATAGTGTGGACTGTTGCCTTCCCATCTGGAGAGTGCAGCTTCAAATCCCGCCACGTACCAATATATTATCGAATTTTCGAAAATATATGTACGTTTATCCGCCGCTCTTACGGTGAAGGAAAATATCGTGAGGAAACCTGCGCAACCCTACGAAGAAATTTACATAACCTGAAGCATCTTTCAAATATCTTAAAGTTCATTTGACGACCCATTTAGTGTTGCGGTTGAGACGTCGGCTGTTACACCAAGGGTGCATGAACATGTCTATTTGTAATGGTCTGGGTGTTTTATATGTTGTATAATATGTTTGTATGTATAAAAAAATGTGTATAAGTATGTTTATCCATTATTTGGTACCCATAATACAGGCTTCACGCTTAACTTGGAGCTAGATGACGGTGTATGAATGTTAGTGGATATGTATTTATTAATATGTAATAATAATTGTTTATCAATTTCTCACCTGTCTCGTACCACATCCCTTCAGCGGCAGCTCCAAGTGGTAGGAGAGCGCGCCCTTGCCTGCCACCTGACACGCCGAGTGGCGATCGAAGTCGGCATACGCTATACCGTAGAACTTTTCATGGAACTTCAATTCCACCTTAAAAAAAATGTTTTAGGTATTTATTTATTCCGATCAAACAATAACTTCACAGGAGGTCCAATGCGATAATGCATAGAATGTAAACGACACAATTTTCCTTAAAATTAAAATAACATAGTTATTTTTTCAACATTTAAAATTCAATTTTCGGCCCTAAAACATGACACGAACAATGAAGCGCTTGTGAATTCAGACAGTGAACAAGAAAAAATATGAGAATATTACGACAGAGCTTGTATGAAAAGAATGATGGATGTGAATGAAGCTAGGGAAGTATGTCAGGATCGCACAATGTGGCGTTCCATCATCTCTGCCTACCCCTCTGGGACCAAGGCGTGTGTTTTTTTTTATTACGACACTATCATTATTATTTGGATTTCCAGGGGCTATTTAGGCTTTTTCAGATCTATAGTCACCTCGACCTAAAAGATCTTTTTTGACTCGCTCCACATTTTAGAGTTCGTCTAAAAGTTGGTCTAAAAGTTTTGGGATACTCGGAATCCTGCCCAACTTTATAGATTTCATGTCAATCGGGCATAAAAGATAGTTGCCCAAGTAGATGTTCCGCTTCTGTTGTAGAGGACCACAATTGCAGATAATGCATCGGTATCTCTCTCTGCGCAGAATCTTTAAGTGTCTGAGTTACTAAGCTTCATCTTGTGAATTACAACACTCTCAGAGAGAACAGAAACAGAAAGTATTTGACATGCCAATGCGGGGCATAAGCCTTAGCACAACGCGTGTTCGGTTATGGAAAGTATTTAGTCCGTTACCAACCACGCTGGTCCGATGAGGGTTATAGCTGTTAATGGTAGCTAGTAAGCGGTTTTTAGGGTTCCGTAGCCAAATAGCAAAAACCGGAACCCTTATAGACTGGTCATGTCTGTCTGTCTGTCCGTATGTCACACCCATTTGCCCCCGAAACTATTAGCACTACAATATTGAAACTTTTAAAGTTCATGTATTCTGTGAATTTTCTATTATGGCTGGATGTCTGGTGATCAAAGGAATAAAAACTTAGAGAGAGGGTTAATGAAACTACGAGTAGTAATAACAACTTCTACTTATTTAATATGTATAACATATATAGTGTGGACTGTTGCCTTCCCATCTGGAGAGTGCAGCTTCAAATCCCGCCACGTACCAATGTATTTTTGAATTTTCGAAAAATATATGTACGTTATCCGACGCTCTTACGGTGAAGGAAAACATCGTGAGGAAACCTTCATGCACGCCTGCGAACAGATTCGAAGGTTGTGTGTGAAGTCGTCCAATCCGCACTGGGCCCACGTGGACGACTAAGACCTAATCACCCTATACGGGTAGGCTCGTGCCCCTCGGTAGGGACGTTTAATGAGCTGATGATGATGACTTACTAGTCGGCACAAAATAGCTCGGTATACAGAAATCCCCAAGAGCGTGTTACGCTTGGTTTGTTTACATGTTCAAACAACGAAAGCTATTAACAGAGGTTAACGAAACCGTTAGATTTTACTCAAAGCTCAAAGTCACCGGACGCCAAACAAGTGGCAGCGTTTAGCAATTAATTAAACAATGTTAACACGCCTGTTTAAAGTTCAGAGAACCTGATCCCCAATTCCGCCAATTTTAAAATGCGCTCATGTGATCGTAATTGTGTCTCAATAGTATTTTTTTGAACTCATTCGTTCTGTTTTATGGTAGGATTTTAATAAGTAACACTATTAGACAATTCATTTTAATATATAATATCCATTTCAAACCATTTGACATTAGGTTCGTACCGGAATAACAAAACAGATGCATCGAAAAGTGTCGTAATGGTGTAGTCTTGTCGTGTCAAGTATATTAGTAGAATTGAGACCCTATAATACTCGAAACTTTATTTTTGACGGGTTCTTTCTTCTTTCCCTATGGATATGCTGGGTAGGAAAGCCTATTCCTTTCAGAGGGACAATAGGTATAGGCATTAACCTATATTCATCACCATCATTGATTATTTTTCCTTCCTTATAATTATGTAAGTCACACAATAAAATCCAGCTGGACAAAGGCCCACAATAACCATAAAAGTCACTGCTGGACTAAAAATTGATTGGCACAATTTTAAAAAAGAAACAGACCGTCTTCGCACGGGTCTAAAATCGTTATCAGTATAATTACATGAGACTCACCTGCATAGATCCAGCTGTGCAGTTCAGTTCCGCTTTGGTTCTATTCAAGAATATAATAGGACTCAAGTCGTCTAATTTCGTTACCTGAAACATATACATAAAAATATATTATTTACAAATAAAACGATTTCACACAGGATCGCACAAAAAAATCATTTCATTACCATCAGATGAGATGGCAGACAAATGTCTGCCTATACATGAGAAAGAGAGAAAAAATCACTGACATTCACACAGCGCCATTTAATCCCAAACTGAGCATTTAGTCTGTAATAAGGGTACTAAACAATGGATAAACATAGCAAAAAAAATATATTTTGTAAATACTTAAATATTATATATAGAAAACAGCCAAAACCAATGTTCATGCACACAAATATTACATATTTGTCCTACCAGGGTATCGAACCTGGAACCCTTGGTGTAGTAGCTCACGTCACAACCATTACACCAATTGTTCGTAAAAAAAATTAATAGTTTACAAATTACAAAGGGCCTTTAAACTGTTAAATTAGTTCTCAGCCGTTTTAATTATACACTCATTTGAATTACCTTTTCACTTCTCAATTAAAAATATACGACTACAAGCGAACGTACACCTATTAAAAGAAGTAACGACCAATTACATTAAATTAAGTATTAAAGTTGAAACCAATAATGGTAATAGTACATCTTGCCCTGCGGGAGTTCACTCGAATACTGTACGTCGCTATAAATCTGGATTGCTAATTATCGGCCCGAGGGTTTACTATCGGGTTGTACAGATCCATTGTTGGATACGTCACGAGTTTTGTATGAACAAAGACGTTCTTAATATTGAAACTTAAGTGATGTAAATATTATTACACTGGCAATTAGGTATCTATAAAATATTATGCCAATTTAGGGCTCGCATTTGTTATGGTAACATCATTACATAGCCATGGTATGTAGGCAGGCATGTACCTTGTAGTGAGCAATATAGGTTGGTTGACAAAATATTATTTTAGATTTCTTATTTGGGAGGCTTAAATCGAAGCTCTTTTAAATACATTACAAAAGCCAATACAAAAAGAAAAGAGGCAGAAAGACGAACATTCTCGTAAGATTAAAGATAAGTGTTATTTTTTCAGTTATATAGTTACTAGAGTTTAGCATCTATAATCTGTTGCCCAATAACTGTCTAATTTAACTCTGTTTGAAAATTCCTACAAAAAGAAATTATCCTACAGCAAGAAAGGTTTTATAAATTTGCATTGCAAAGTCGTCATAAAATGTATGCATTTTCAGACTGATGAAAAAATATATCATATTTTATTGCACAATTAAACTGCTGTCGTCAACAGCACATTAAACGTCCCCACCGAGGGGCACGAGCCTCCCGTATAGGACGTATAAGCATTTGTCGTCCACGCGGGCCCAGTGCGGGCCGACTGCACGCACAACCTTTGAACCTTGTCGCAGGAGTGTGTTCCTCGCAAGGTTTTCCTTCACGGTAAGAAAAACTAATGGACGTACTATAAATATTTAATCGATATAGTGTGTAACAAAATCTCGTTGTACAATGAAAACGCACTTATAGTCCACAGGCTATCTAGATGTAATAGGGACATCTATCATACAGGTGACTGTAAGATCCTGGACCGATACTAGGTCTTTTACGGAATGACTTATCGCTGTTGGCTAAAGTTGGCCTTCACAGCTTCACCGGACAATTGGCGAGCGCAAGATTGAGAGCCCAGACTGGGACGCGAACCCCGGCTTAGGGCGTTGCAGGGGGAACTAGGTAACCAAGTATAAGTTTGGGGAGCAAAGAGACCGGGCACGTGCCGGTAGCGTTAACTTAGGGACTGGTCGAACCTACAGGGACTCGCGACGGAGGCCCCCGCCGGCGGGGGTGGAATCTTCCAAAATAGTTTTAATTGAAACGACATTGAAAAAATATTAAAAAATTAAAACAGTCACTTTGTCCCAACAATTTGTGTCCCAATCGATCCCATAGAATGACGAAAAGTCCGAATAAGTACGAGTATTACGGCATCGTCAAATAAAATGGCGCCCGTCACTGTACGGGACATTGCGGTTAACCCAGATCGTTGTGTGCGAGTAAAATAAATACCCAATTCGTAAACTGTTCAGTGTTTCCAATTTGTTATTGCGGATGGTTTGCCGATAGACTGTGTGATGTCGAATTAAAGTCTACATAAAAGTAATATAGTGAGGTCGTCTACTAGTCAAAAGCCTAAGGCTTTGATCTTTGATATTGAAGATTCAAAATTTCTTGGAGTAAGCTTTTTGTTTTTGACCGCAGATGTCTTTCACAGCTTTACCGGGCAAGTGACAAGCGCAAATGGATCAAAAGTTTCGGATCGACAGATTTTTTGCTTTGAGAGTTTTGCTCAACGAAACATTTTATTTCTTTCAAACGTTTGGATAATTCACCTGATAGTTAGTGATAGGCGATTTGACGACCCATGTGGCATAATGGTCCGAATGGTCGATACATCGGCTACTACACATCGGTTTCGACAAACAAACAACGGGCAAGACAAACATTTGTGAGCATGAACATTACTATTTGTTATGGTCTGGATGAAAAAAATATATAAGTATGTTTATCAATTGTTTAGCACCCTAACTACAACCTCCTTGCTTAATATGGGGCTAGATGGCGTTGTCTGAGTGTCAGTAGATCTTTTTTTATTATAAGCCAACCTGGATTGAGTATAAGATATAAGTATGAGGAAGGGAGAATTTTGGGCCTTTAGTAACTAATCTCACTGATGAGCGACCACTGCGTTTTATCACGATTACCTATCAACCGTCTCGCATAATATCAAGATAACATGAAGAAAAATACATACTTTTCCATCAAGCACTGTCTCCTCAGGCAAGCCCTTGCCTTGATATTCTATGTCGTTTGCTTGCTGGTCGTAGTTGGACTGCGCATGCGCGCACGCTACAGCGCACGCCAGCACCCACCACATAAGCGCCATCTTTGTTCTGAAATAGAAAAATAATTAAATGAGTTTATTGTTTTAAATGCAATATTGATAGGGGTGCAGGGTGCTCGGGTTTGGGATGGTTGGCGCTCTTTTGGGAAGGCCTATGATCAGCAGTGGACAATAAATAATTAATGAATAATTTACTTAATGGTAGACTCGAAACTAAGTCGTCTAGGTAGGTACCACCGCTGTCCAAGATATCGTCCCGTGAAACACCGACCGTGCTGAACACTTCAAACATATAAAATATGATAAACAGTATAGGTATTAGTAAAGCAATCAATGGCTGATTGCTTGATTGAAAAATAAAATAACAACGTATATTACTATTCATTTATCTGTGTCACTAGGCCTTTTTTAAGAACCAAACAAAAACGTCAAGTAGAACGTAATCGGTCTTTAGACTGTGAATACGATTTATCAAATGTAACTGATAGCCCACTTGATAGTGTGTGGATATCTACCTATGTCCAGGTGGACTGCAGAGAACAAGCTTAGAGCAAGCAAGTTGTAGAGAACAAGCGAGAAGGGAAAACCCAAAAACAGATCTTTGGGCTTACTACCTAGATAAGCTCCGTATTATGTTTATTATTCGGAGGTAAAAGCTATTGCAGTAAGGATTCTACTTATTTAAATTGTCAGTAGGTTTTTTTTTTGCAATAAACATACCGAGATAGGTTAAGTTGGATAACTACTAGGTTAATAAAATCACTTTCAAATCGCTGTCATGGAGTTCTTGCGATTCCATTACCTTTTTTAGAAAGTTGAACTCGATCTCTTATAAAAAATCATGGAAACCGTAGCAGAAAGTTGATGTGCCTTTAGCAAAAGAACTTTTATTTTCCGAGTAATATACCTTAGTCATTATCTGGTAGTTTTTAGAGATCCGCCAAAAAATACGTCAGTGTAAACCGCGCGCCGACCACGTTTGTTTTATTGTTGTTATGTGTATAATATTATAATGTTGGCACAATTGCTTTTAACGCTGTAAATTTATATGTCAGTATGGTTTCACAACTTTATAAAAAAATTCCTTGGCCCAATGGACCTTGGTCTTACGGAAGGTCGAGGATGGATCAAGAAGGTGGAGGGATATTAGGTGCAAAATGAGGGAGACTTCTGTCCAGACCAACGCTGGACATAAATTTACGCCTCGAACTCGTGATTATTTTAAGAAAATTATTCCATCAATTCCAGCAACAACAATCGATACTTGAAGCAAATCAAATTTTCGCTTAATGTTATGTTAATTTTAATGAAAATAAATAACCTACTTTATATACATCTTAATTGCCATCTTAATTAATGATGGAACAAATAGATAAATTATATTTTTTAAACGATTCACGACAAAACGATCCACCTTTGAACAAAAAGTCCTACATTTTCGCCGGGATAGGTTCTGCATCTAAATAAAGCCATGGCACAAAAGCTAACTAAGTATGAAACCCACCAACCCGCACTGGACCCACGTAGTTTTTACAGCTTATTTTACAGCTTATAATACAGTCCTCTTAATACAAAAGAAACTTCATATAAGGCCTAAAAATACTCGAACAGGCTTTTTCTGCGGGAAGCGTCCGAAAACCGAAAATGACTACAACCGATCGTTATTTGCCATTTTATTTTTGGCAACACAAAAATTCACGTTGCTTCCGAATTACATACGACTTAGCATAAAGCTCGAGAGGAAGGCTTCAATTATCTTTTTGTTTCTGATTCTCGTATTTCTTTTCCCCTACGTTTGGGGCCATCAATTCTCACATTTCGGGATAATTTGGGGATATTTTGCTCATATCAAAAATAACACGGCCAGGCTATATACTCGTACCAATAAAGCTTAAAGAATTTTGACGACCTAATAAAAATAATAAACAGTCGGTAATTAAGGGTGGAGGTCCTACCCAATGGGTCGAAAGTGTTTTTTTTTTCATTATCATTTCATTAATTTTTGAAAAAAACATCAGAAGACATTTGTTCACTAGAATCAAAAGTTCTATCGATTACTATATAGAAAAAGTGCAATTTAAACAAAAAAACACCTCAGTCTCTCTCAATCAATTCAACAAATGCAAGTCAATAGCACTTGCAACCCACTGTGCGGTATCGCGATTTGTCACAGAGATAATATGATGTGGATAGGGTATTAGGTCATGAACGTAATTGCATACATTCCCCGAAATGTATTCAGTAAAATATTATTTTATTATTATTCAGAATAAGTATGATACATATTAAGCTCTGCTCTCAATGGTCCATAGTATCTCCGATCGTGTGGTCAACCTTGTCACGCAAATCACAGTTCAAAATCTCGCCGTAATTACTTCTACTGATTGAGTCATAAAATGTGTTCGAATTGGCGGCTTCGTTTCCTCTAAATATATACCTTAGTGATGTGCGATGACCATACAAAAAATAAGGATGCTAATGCCCTCGCAATAAGATCCATATTCGTATAGAAACTGGTTTAGTGGCAACTCTTAATATTTTTTACAGTGAATAAATGTGATTTAAATATCACTGTTGTTCGGTTCTGCGTAATGGAAATGATATTTAAGAATACTGGAAGTAAAATACCGTGACTTTTTATCCGTATTATGACGATATAAATCCTTGATGTTATTTTAATTTGAGTGGAGCTCTTAAATTTGGCAAGAGTGATTTGTTATTTGATCCTGCTGGGCTGAAAAATAATATCGTCTTAAAAAGTACTATAACCTATTAGTTAATTTATTTTAAAAAAGTTGAATTCACATAACGCCATCTATGACGTCCCGTGTGGGACACCCATTAACGTCGACGTCACGAAGTCGGGTCTTACGCCAAGGAATGCGGGTTCGATCCCCGGGCAGTACAAACATTTATGTGCATGAACATGTCTGTTTGTATTGGTCTGGGTATTTTCTATGTATATTATATAAGTATTTTAAAAAAAATGTATATAAATGCTACTTGTCTAGTGCTGTGTGAATTTCGATGCAAATTTATTTATTTTATGTAGCGGCTAGATTCTAGCCCAAATTTAGGCAATGCGTCTGTACTAAACAACGGATAAACGTATTTGTATTATTTTTTTTACATAGAAACAATCAGACCAATACAAACACTTTTTTTGGACTTTTGTGTTTCGGGATGAGGGCACTGTAGCTAGTGAAATTATTTGGTATAAGAGATCTGTTGTCTCGGGTGTCGGGCGCAGTGCGGCATTGATGGAGGACAATAACTGTCTATCAGTTGTTGGTCTCCTTTAATGCCGCTCTGTCATGGTCTGGCGTATCACTTACCATCAGGTGAGCGTCCAAACCGTCCTGTACACTTATAACATAAAAAAACCAGACATGTTCATGCACACAAAAGTCGGCGTGAGAGCCGACTTCTTAACCAACACATGGGTCCGCTAAATCCAATTTATTAAATCAACCAATGTATCAAACTTAACCTACCAGTAAATCTGTACAAGTATGCCAGTAACCTTTCACTGTTCGCGCAAGGTCGACTCACAACTGAATGCTTGACACCCACACTGCCTGCCTAACGAAGAGTGCAATAAGTCGGATTTTAAATAATAAATACCCACAGATATTCATACAGCGCCATCTAGCCCCAAGTTAAAAAAATAAAAATAAATAAAAATAAATAAAAATAAAAATATTTATTTATCAGACAACAATGATGATGATGAAGATGTTAAGCGGAAGCCGAAGGTGTTTAGTACCCATACTTCAGGGTACTAAACAAAGGATTAACATATAAATTTATATTTTTGTGAATACATACATATTATACATAGAAAACACCCAGACCATTACAAACAGACATGTTCATACACACCAAATGGGTAGTCCCAAACAGTTTTGACGACCCATTTGGTATAATGGTCGAGACGTCGGCCAAGAGTTCTGGGTTCGATCCCCGGGCAGTACAAACATTTGTGTGCATGAACGTGTCTGTTTGTAAAGGTCTGGGTGTTTCTATGTATAATATGTATGAATTTACAAAATAACATGTATATAAGTATGTTCATCAGTTGTTCAGCACCCTAACTACAAGCTCCTCGCTTAATATGGGGCTAGATGGCGTTGTGTGAACGTCAGTCGATATTTTCTATTTTAATTTGCTCAAAAACTCGACTTACTGCATTCGTTAGGATGACAGCACAGCTGTGTGACACAGAAACCGGTCAGAACGGTGAGATATGATTATGCAACTGTGACAGTGGAGTTTCGATTAAATCTGCTATTTGACACCGTTCTTGAGGCATAGTTTATGACGTCATCTGGTCAGGTTAACGTATAGTCAATTATGTATGGGAATAGTTTGCGTAACAATGGACATCGATGCCAGTTAAGGTGTGGCTTGTGAGGTTAGAACTTAAATTCAAAATTCCTAATTCATAAAAGATAGGAAATTTTTTCTGTGGCTCAATGGTGTGGACTGTTGCTTTCCGATTGGGAAGGCACAGGTTCAATCCCGCCATGTAGCAATGGATTACCGATTTTTTTGAAATCATATGTGTAGGTACGTATATCCAACGCTCTTACGGTGAAGGAAAACATTGTGAGGAAACTTGCGCACGTTTGCGAAGAGATTAAAGGTGTGCGTGAAGTCGGCCTATCCGCACTGGGTACACCTTTATGGGTAGGCTCGTGCCACACGGACGTTAGTGAGCTGATGATGATGACTTTAAATCGTCAAAAGTTACAAAAAAAAATTCAAATCAAATTAATTTGCTGTGGATGAGAAAGGAGGACCGGGATATGAGGCGCAAAATGGGGAAGACCTTTGGTGGAATTCTAAATGACCAGTATATAGGGTTGGTATCCACCGAGAAGATTCTGTCACGAAACTCGTGTAGTTATTTTATTCGAAAATGTGTTTTACAGACTGCTGGTGTACATTTTATTGATAAATACATCACTGAAATGTACAATATGTATTATATCGGGATAATCTGGAACATAGTGTTCCAGATATCCCGATATAAATACATATGCAGCTTGCAGATTAAACAAATTATAATGTTGTCTAAATAGGCAATTTTACAAACTACTTATTTATTTCAAGTAACTAGATTCATTTTGTAAGTACCAAATTAACTTGGATACCTATCTAAAATGAAGTTTATATTATTGTATAAAGTCGTTAACTTATCTAGAGGCAGATAACGTTAATATAATTTAACGTCGGACAGAAAGGTCCAATAAAAACAAACATTCGGCACAAAGTACAAGAAATCACAATTATCCATAATAATAAAAATTTACTGAGTTACTTGAGTCGTCTAGGCAGGTACCACCGCAGTGCCATATATCGTCCTGTAAAATATGAGTGTTTTGTACTTCTGTGTTTCGCGGGATGAGGCACTGTAGCTAATAAAATTACCGGGTATAAGAGACCTAACATCTGTTGCCTCGGGTGACGGGCGTAGAGCAGTGTTGACGGAAGAATAATGACCAGCTACTTCTATAGTTTCCTTCAACGTTCCTTCTCTCATGGTCAGGCGTTTCACTTACCATCTAGTGAGCGTACTAACCGTCCCGTTCATTTATGACTTAAAAATCTGTCGACTATCTACATAATGCATCGGTGGCGCAATGGTGGACTGTTGCCCTCCTACCGGGAGGACTGAGGTTCAAATCCCGCCGCGTACCAATGTATCTTCGAATTTTCGAAAAATATATGTACGTTATCCGACGCTCTTACGGTGAAGGAAAACATCGTGAGGAAACCTGCGCACGCCTGCGAAGAGATTCAAAGGTTGTGTGAAGTCGTCCAACCCGCACTGGGCCCGCGTGGACGACTAAGGCCTAAACACCCTATACGGATAGGCTCGTGCCCCTCGGTGGGGACGTTTAATGAGCTGATGATGATATAAAATCCACTTCTATAGGTGACTAATATACAGGTATGGTAATTAAAGAATCATAATTGCAAATGGTGTCCTACGATGTAATTGTTAAGAACCTGTTAACACGTAGGTTTTAATAATGCCTTATAATCGCTCAATAAACACATGTGTTTGATACCTGGATAAAACGAGTAGCCATTTTGACCTTAAACGTTTGACTTTGAACAGAACTATCATTTGCATTAATTAATTACACAAAGCTCTGACCCATTTTGTGGCTCATACCTCTGTTCTCCATTTTCCTCGTGCAGGCTCCACCAGCTACCTTTCGCAATTCGGCGGTTTAACCAATAATGTAAAAAGCATAGATTCGTTATATGTTCACAAAACAACTGAAAAAAGTGTTCCGAATGCAGCGACAGCACACATTCACATATTTCTAATGAGCGTACATTTACCTAAACCAAGAGCCTACAACTGTATTCTGTTTGGCGGTTCGTTTTTGAGGCACGGGTGGCGTGTATACCTTTATATATACAGAATATCATTGGGTTTAACGCAGTGCCATGATCACTGTCAATACGTGGTTTACACTTGGGCTGAGAGCCATCAACGCTCATCACTTGTCCGGTGAAGCTGTGAATGCTATCAACAGAAAAAAAGTCGTTTAGAAAAAAAAATTTGGATTCCACCCTAAACTTTGTCTACTCCAACCTCCACCATCAGCCTGCGGCATACTATATCTCTCATTTCGACCTATTTATCTGAGATATGTCGGTAATTTTATGAGTTGAGTACTTAGATAATCGTCGAGATCATCGGTGGCTCAATGGTGTGGACTGTTGCCTTCCTACCGGGAGGACGCAGGATCGAATCGCGCCACGTACCAGTTTTTTTCGAATTTTCGAAATTATATGTACGTTATCCGACGCTTTTACGGTGAAGGTAAACATCGCAAGGAAACCTGCACACGCTGCTAAGAGATTCAAAGGTGCGTGAAGTCGGCCAATACGCATTGAACCAGTGTTGACGACTAAAGCCTAATCACCCTTACGGGTAGGCTCGTGTCCATCGGTGGGGACGTTTAATGAGCTCATGATGATGATAAACAAAATTGTTTATCTAAGGTCGCGTAACATAGTTTCTGATTTAGTCTTCGAAAAACTCACTTGATTAGTTGATTCTGAGTGTTAGTACAATTAGTATAGAAATTAAATTGTTTTATATTTTGACAAATAAACACAAAGCCCCAAGTTAAAACAACCCTTAGCAATACAATTCAAGAAAACAACTCGCCTTATTTATGCGTGAATAAAATTGGCATATTGTCACTTATTATGGATACTAATTTAAATACCAATTATATAAATATGTATGCGGATACACGTATTTCGCGTGACACATCCCGTTTTATGGTTGTTATGGCTCCATGCATGCGCATACATGCATGGAGCTTGGCCAGTTATGGGGGGTTCTAGGGAATCAAGTCCCAGTGTAAAAGTGGGGTCTGTTACCGTAATTACCTATGAAAGACTAAAGCCGGATCATTTAATAAACACTTAGGTATAATCTAAGGATTTCCCTTAATATTTAAGTTTTAACATTGCCGCCACCAGTTCTTTTGTCATATAATGAACGGGACGGTCAGGTCGCTCACCTGGTGGTAAGTGATACGCCTGACCATGACAGATGCAGTGTTTAAGGAAATTCAATAAAATATCAAACGAGTCGCTAGCTTTTTAATTCAACTATATATGATATGATATATACCATTCTATGCATGACTTATTCGATCGTCAACCGAACGCACTACCGCTACGCAATCGAACCTTCTTTCTCAGTGGCGTACACTCCATATTTAAGCAAATAAGCAGTGCATACCCTGTGTTCCTTATAAAAACCCAAAAGTCGCTATCGTAAAAGATAAAAACTGTCCTTTATTTGTCATGCATTTTAAATCATCTACAGTCAACAACAGTACTTATTTTTGGGAGATGGAATTCATATTATTGTTATTACGATTCGTATCATTTACTTTGCATACCCTGCTCATAAACTTTATGCACGCCAATGTTCTTACTACGTATACAAAAAAAATCAATAAAGTGTTTTTAATTTATCATCCATATTGGCGAGTAATTTACCAACCAAAAAAAGCCTAATCCATAACGCAAAATATTTATACGTCTCAATACCGGCTCGACTCGACCTGCGCACGCGCATTGTTCCAAATGCTAATTAATCGCTAAATATGCAACACTGCCACAGATGGAGCCACTATATTAGCGGGGGATTAATGCGGATATGCAATGTTTGAATAAACCATAAATTGAATAATAATTAAGCCGCGGGTTAAGCAACTTGTGCCATTTACTAGGTTTACATTTACATTTTACTAGGTGGTAAACTCGATACTGAGTCGTCTAGGTAGGTACCACCGCAGTGGCAGATATCATCCCGTGAAACAGGAGTGCTATGCACTTTTGTGTTTCGGATGAGGGCACTGTAGCTAGTGAAATTACTGGGTATAAGAGACCTAACATCTGTTGTCTCGGGTGACGGGCGCATTGCGGCGTTGACGGAGAATAATAACTGTCTATCAGTTGTTGGTCTCCTTTAATGTCGCTCTGTCATGGTCTGGCGTATCACTTACGATCAGGTGAACTTCCAGACCGTCCTGTACACTTATGACATAAAAAAAATAATAATAAAAAAAATTACGTATATCCTGTAGTGCTGGTGATAGATATTTTTGTAAGGTTTTGCTGTGTGTACTAATAGGTTAAATTTGAATTTCTATGCAGGTATTCGCAGCTATGCCACATATTACAAAAACATATAATAATATATTGATCCTTGGAAAATGCGCTTCACTGTGTGTTTTTCTAGGATCAAAAGTAATTCGTGCTTCTCTTAATTGAAATGCTTTTCATTGTCTTCTTTAAACGTTCTTACGTGATTTTCGTGAGCGTTACTTGAATAAATGGGATTTGGTTTTGATATAGTCACGATGATGGTAAGGAATACCGTCGACAGATATGCATTATACGCGTATCTATTCATAAATGTTTAGATATAAGAATGAATAAAGTTAGTTAAGACCACAGATTTCCCATTACAGGAGATGGGGCAAGCCGCGTTTAAAGTGCGACAACTGTAAGCTCAACGAGCATACACTGGCTACCAGTTTACGCTCTGTGAGACGAGTCAAGACGCACGAATATTAGAAGAAATTACCGTTTTTTGCCAAAATGCCATCCTGTGCCATTGTAACATACCATCATCGCAATGAATCAGTAAATTTACTAAGAAATATAATAACTTTTCACAGGTAAGAACCGAAAATAAATTGCGACACTGGGTGCCTAAACTTGGCGGCTTGTCCAGTCTAATGTATATTCTGATGTCTGTGGTTAAGACCTATGATGATAAATTTAAATATACCTAATATATTAATATAACGGATGCAAAAAAATGTATATAATTTTGGCACTGTGTGCATGTCAGTGGATATTTATTTATTTTTCAATTATTTTGGGCAAAGATCAAAGCACTTTTTTATTTACTTAAAATCAAAAATAGTCTTTAAATCAACAAAAAGTATGCACCTTCGTTATAATATTTAATATTAATGTTGCGAACTTATCTGCAGTTCACCTTTAACTGCTATTTAAAGGCAAGCTTAAACGTGTCTCGTCTCAAAACATGTGGACTCGAAAAACTGGTATGTTTAATTTAATTAACACATTTGTAAAGTCTAGTCTGGAGAGCGCTTTAAACTTTATTTATTACTACATCACTTAGCAAATAAGATATAAGTGGATACATGGGATTTATAAAGATCTCCGAGTCAGAGGAATCGATGGGGAAGCGGTCAGCGATTTACGTTGAAGAGCTTTTTAATGTTATCAGTGTCCTTTACTAGTAATTAATAAGATAATCTATAACTTATACATAAAAATATTATATTTAAGTATACAGGACGGTCAAGACGCTCACCTGATGGTAAGTATTACGCCTGACCATGACAGACCGGTATTGGATGAGAACAACTGATAAACAGTTATTATTCCCTGTCAACGTCGCAATGCGCCCGACAACAGAGTCAACAGATTTTAGTTCTCTTATAGAACAGATAAAATAAATATACTAAACTTATACCCAGTAATTTCACTAGCTACAGTGCCCTCATCCGAAACGTAAAAGTGCATAACACTCATATTTCACGGGAGCTATCTCTATTCCAATCCCAACTTCAAGCAAACTGGACGTGGAAATAAAAAAAGGTATGCAAACCGTCACCGGTTAATGACCGGTTACCAATCGCTGGTGTTTATCATTCATAAATTTGGCAGTTAAAGGCATACTCCAAATGACATTTGGCATATTGCAACCATTGCACTAAGGGCTGGGAGAGGCGGAGTGGAGAGCGATTTTTGAAAATCACTTCTCACACACAAAGAAACCAGCGTTGATTTTAGATCCGGGAAGGCCTGTGCCTTACCGTGGGCCATTGTAGGCTGATGATGATACAAGCAAATCCGACTATAATACTTTAGGATCCTCCTGTTAATTTTTAATGCCATACTTATAATAATCAAAGATCTATACATATATTACAAAGCTAAAGAGTTTATTTGTTTGAACGCGCTAATATCAGGAACTACTGGTCCAATTTAGAAATAATTTCAGTGTTAGTTATTGAGGTATTGTAATTATTTTTGCTTACAAAATTTGTTTTAAAATTGGCATTGTTTGCGCAGTATTTTCATAACATAATAAAACCTTATGATGTATTTGTTTACATCAAATTAATACATTCATCATCACGAGTATTTAATTTAAAACAAAATTTCCTTCACATCATTCGATTTAAATTAACATCTCAGGACATATCGCAGTGGAAGTCACCAACATAAACGAAGTAGCGGATCAAATTAGCGTTAGCCCAAAGTAACAATTCCACGCGGTCGAAGTCGCACGCAAAAGCTAGTCGGTAATAACAAATGAAATTCCGAAGCATAAGCTTATATAATGACCCAAAAAAGTGTGTAGGCCGAGCGTTCTAATACTCATATGAATACCAAGAATACGGCTTTTTATTTATAATCATTGGTCGGTTAACATAAAAGAGAAATCTTTAAATCTGTTACCCTATTCCTGCTACAGGCCAAGTTTTTACTTTTTTCCAGCTCCGGTCATCAGCGCAGTTTAAACAACTATTAAGGAACTAATGCGAGGATGATGATTGCTCACAAAAAATATTATTATTATCCTTTAGTTGTTTCTGAATGGATTTTGATTACTGGCTAAATTTGGTAGGTGGATAGAGCCTTGTTTTTTTTAAGAAGTACCACTTTTATTCTAAAACTGCTGTCTGGATTTGCTTATCAAGATATATCGCAAAAGATTTTACTTGAGAATAAAGCAACAAGACGAGCAGCTAGGTTGTACGAGTTTACGCTTGCCCATGAAAGATGCAGTAATGAATGAAACCCACAGATTTCCCAATACAGGAGATGGGGCAAGCCGCGTTTAAAGTGCGACAAATGTAAGCTCAACGAGCATACACTGGCTGCCAGTTAACGCTACGTGAGACGAGTCAAGACGCACGAATATTAGAAGAAATTACCGTTTTTTTCCAAAATGCCATCCTGTGCAATTGTAACATGCCATCATCGCAATGAATCAGTAAATTTACCAAGAAATATAATAACTTTTCACAGGTAAGAACCGAAAAGAAATTGCGACACTGGTACTGCCTATAAACTTGGCGGCTTGTCCAGTCTAATTGTATATTCGGATGTCTATGATGAAACCCATAACTATTGATAGAACCTAATTAAATTTTCCGTCAACACTGCCCTTCGCATATCAACCAGAACTACAGATGTTAGGTCCATTATACTACATATTTTATTGTGAAATAAGTGTTATTGCATAGGACGTTATCTAAATATATTTTTAATAACTGTTCCCCGCGGTATAAGATGTTCTCCCGCAGTAAAACGTAGTCTATATGTTTATCTAAGGTGTCAGCTATTAAAATCCCTTCGTAATGTGCGTAGCTCGCCTACTTACTAAACAAGATTACTTTAGTTTCTTTAAATAAAAAGTTTTTTTTAAATAAGAGAAGCCTTAGTTTTTCCTTATAACATCAGCTACCTGCCAATAAAAGTATTTATAAAATCGGTCCAGCCGTTTTAGGGATTTACCGGAACAAACAGACAGACAAGTTTTTAAATGTACTTTTGGTGTATGTATTTATATATTTATATGCAGGTAGAAAAAAACGGTTATTTCAATATTAGAAACAGACACTTTTATTTTTAATATTCCACTAACATTCATCCAACAATGAAACCACTACCTTATGCTATAAAATCCGAGCTAATAATGGAGTCCACGTGAGTACTTCACACGCCCATGTTATGATATCAGTATTTTTGTAAGGTATATCTGTTTCAAACAAAACTTATTACTTTACCAATATTCAAGAGAAGCTTCTAGGATGCTTCTGTCAATGGCATTTTTCTCTGCGCAGTGCGGCATTGACGGAGAATAATAACTGTCTATCAGTTGTTGGTCTCCATCAAAGCCGCTCTGTCATGGTCAAGCGTATCACTTACCATCAGGTGAGCGTCTTGACCGTCCTGTATACTTTAATATAAAAAGAACTAAATGTATGAGTTAAAGCTGACTTATAAATTACTTATTATTGTTTCTTTTTTCTCTGTAATATTACTTCTCTGTTTTCCGCCATAGCGGTAATAGGACTCTTAATAGCGCGATAGAGAACACAGCATGCACTTATATGCATACTGTGTTTGTCTATAACTGCTTATGACAATTGTGATTGATCAAGTGTATGTTTTTGCTTTGAAAGTGTAACTGTACGTAAACTTTGGTAAACCTAAAAAATAAATAAATAATAGCGAACGATTACCATAAATAAACGAGTGAAATATAAAAATATCCAAAACCACATGTTTTAATTTAAAAATATTGGTGGTGTAGTTTTTCAAAATGTAAAAACTCGCTTGAACAAGGCCCCGGAAAGGACACAGCCGACGTTTTAACGGGCCGTGGATAGTCATACACCCATAAATAAACTCAAGTCGCCCATAGAAGACCGGATTCTAAGATATTATGACCATCTCGTCATCAGGCATTATTAAAACGCATGCAACACACAAATCTGTATCCTATTTGTTAAAGCTTAAAATCTAATTTCAAATCTTTGTTCTGTTGTAAGGTTTTAAACATAAAAGTCTTGTTATAAATAACTGTTAAGCCTGTAGTTCGGTTTGGTCATTAAAGTTGCATAATGTGAACTTAGTTGTTTTGGATGTTTTATTTTTTAATAAAAGTGTATATTTGTGTGAGTAAAATACGTATTACAATATCAAAGATAAATAATATATTGCATTCCTATCTTATCTAAAATATTCATAGCAAAAACCTAGCATGCGCAAGCAGCCTAAAACTTAGTACTTACAGAATACTTAGCTACAAACTACAATTATTAGGAAAGGTAAGAACAGGCATGATCCATTTGTAATTTTTGTATATATCGGTATCTTATATTTATAACAGCCTAGATGTTTAGTGGTCTAAGATTTAAAATTTACGGTTCCAATCCCACGGGAGATTGCATAATAAAAGTCAATTTGTTTCGATAGGACATCGCAGGCTGGATCATCTAAATAAATATTTACTAACTAAGCATTAAGCATGTAATGTGGGTATTAAACAACGGATACACATAATTAAATAATTTTATAAATAAATGTATACATTTGATACATTTTATTTTTTTATAGTATAGGGGGCAAACGAGCAGACAGATCACCTGATGGAAAGTGAATACTGCCGCCCATGGACATTTGCAACACCAAAGGTACTACAAGATGCGTTGCCGGCCTTTTAAGAAAGAGTACGCTCTTTTCTTGAAGGTTTGCAGGTCGAATCTGTCAGGAAAAGCCGCAAACTGTCAAGGTGGTGGGGGTGGTAGAGTTGCCGCGTAGATCGATGGCGGAAAGAGGCGGCAGGGATCAGACGGAACAGTTCCCCGGAGCACTCCCCATGGTATATGCGATAGAGAATGCATAATGAAGCTACATCTCTACGCAGTGCCAAGGAGTCAAGCCTAACCGAAACATCATGGCAATCGACAACTCGAGTCGCTCTTCGCTAAATGCGGTCTAGAGGAAGAAGCTGGTACTTGGGAGCCCCTGCCCAAAGATGAGAACAGTATTCCATTAGAGGCCGAACCTGCGTCTTATAAAGTTGCAGGCGGTGAGCCGGTGTGAAATACCGTCTCGATCTATTGAGCCAAGCTTCTTTGAGGCTAATTTAGCCTTACCCTCTAGATGGCCACGAAACTGGACTTCGCTCGATATGTCGACACCAAGAATCTCGATACTGGCTGCGGCAGTTAAAGGAGTGCTCTCGAAACAGAGCGATGCGACAAAAGGCAGTTTTTTGCGGTGAATGCGCAAACTTGTGTCTTTTTGGGGTTAAATTGGACCAAATTAAGTTTACCCCAGTCTGATACTTTCTCAAATGACGTTTCGATTTCAGACACAAGTTTGTTTCGGCTTTCAATGACGTTTTCCCGAGAAATGTTAGCGCGGCCGGTGTATAACGCATCACCCGTATTGTCATCCGCATAACAATGAATGCCACTGCTTTGTAGCATATCATAGAAAACATAGAAAACACCCAGACCAATACACACAGACTGTTCATGCACACAAATGGTTGTACTGCCCGGAGATCGAACCAGGAACCCTAGGTGTGGTCGCCGACGTGTCAACCGTTACACCAAATGGGGCGACAATGTCTGACATGTATGGAAGATGATTCTTTCCTTTGGTGGGTACCACAGAGCTCCCAATACAGGAGATGGGGCAAGCCGCGTTTAAAGTGCGACAACTGTAAGCTCAACGATCATACACTGGCTACCAGTTTACGCTCTGTGAGACGAGTCAAGACGCACGAATGTTAGAAGAAATTACCGTTTTTTTCCAAAATGCCATCCTGTGGAATTGTAACATACCATCATCGCAATGAATCAGTAAATTTACCAAGAAATATAATAACTTTTCACAGGTAAGAACCGAAAAGAAATTGCGACACTGGGACTGCGTATAAACTTGGCGGCTTGTCCAGTCTAATGTATATTCTGATGTCTGTGGTGGGCACGGTAATTCTTTGGTCCTGGCTACAATCTTAGTTGTAAGCATCCACCAATCTTCACTTTAGCAATAAACAAGCAATTAAATTCAATAGATAATATACTATTTATTGGTTTCTTTCAACTCTGCTACTTTCATATCCAGACGTATCCCTGGTTAGGTAGAAAACCAGGGGAGATAAATGACCTCCCTGTTAGCTTCAAAACAAAGAAAAACTCATTTTTCTAATAAACAAAACAACCATGGAACACATAATATCTTTTTGCATAGCTCAGTCATGCTTTCACATTAATCCACGACTCGTAAACAATGGCAATTCAAAACAATGGATTATAAAGAAAGGTATCATAACTCTTAATAGTTATTTTTATATAACTACTTGTACGTATAGTATAAAGTTAAAAACCCATGTGGTGTTATGATTGAGACGTTGGCTACTACACCAAGGGTTCCGGGTTCGATCCGTTCGATACCGGGTTCGATTCCGGGTCCCAGGGCTGCAAAAACATTTGTGTGCATGAACATGTCTGTATTGCTCTGGGTGTGTTCTATGTATACTAAGTATGTATTTACAAATAAGTATATGCAGCCCTGGGATCGATCCCGGAACCATTGGTGTAATAGTCGACGTCTCAACGTAATATTGTTTTTCTCCAATTTAATTAAGATTCCATTGGCCCGAGATTTTATTCTATTTTCTGGTTCCTTCAAGGCTACGCCCCCAGTCGGGCAGTATCACTTCATCATCAGCTCATTAAACGTCCCCACCGAGGGGCACGAGCCTACCCGTATAGGGTGATTAGGCCTTAGTCGTCCACGCGGTCCCAGTGCGGATTGGACGATTTCACACACAACCTCCGAATCTCTTCGCAGGCTGCATGAAGGTTTCCTCACGATGTTTTCCTTCACCGTAAGAGCGTCGGATAACGTACATATATTTTCGAAAATTCGAAAACACATTGTTACGTGTCGGGATTTGAACCTCAGCCCTCTTGGTAGGAAGGCGACAGACCATTAAGCCACCGACGCTCTCATTCACTTACCTATAGATCACTTACCTATAGATAATTCACATTCTCAGTATCACTTACCTATAGATAATTCATCTACTCGTTTGCCTACTTATCCCAGAAAAAAAACCATAAAAACTATAGCAATCATTGTTTCCCAGGACTTAACTTGAGATCTGGTAGTGGAACCAACGCCAAAACGAGTGGCATTGCAAAAACCTTGCATCTCGAAATACCTACACTCAACTTGTACAGGCTGCTCGAAAATGAACCTTAGCATTTTAACAATAAGATCACGGTCATCCACTGATACTCAGACAACATATGATGTAATTGTAAGCGACCTCATCCATTCTTTTCGAATCCACTTTCACTTTTTGCAGGCGAATGTTTGTAATGGTAGTACGCACTTGACGGGACCAAATATAAATGAAAAGTGTAAATAAACTTGCCTTCCCAACTTTGTTGTGGTTCGCCAGGTTTTTGTGGACTCCACATTTGTGAGACAGCGTCGTTTTACACTGCGGTTTGGTAAGGGTAGGTTTTTAATATTTTGCTTGTGTACAAGAACGTATCAATTAATAAAAGAGAAAGTACAATGATGGCTTATATCGAAAGTAATCAGGAACCACACACATACATACACACACACCTACACACATATAAGATACATAAAAATACAAAATGGAAGAAAACAAATTATAAATTTTATAATAATACAAATAAACAAAACTGAACTAAAGCAAAATCAATCATTTATATCGTAGTAGAGTGGTTGAAATTCCAACCTCAGCAAGTGCTACAAACAGCTTATGAGACCGCTACTGGATATTCAAGTCGTATTGAAGTACTCCATACTATGTTGTAGAGTAGATTCGCAGAGTAAAAACAAACACGTTCCACCCACCAAAGACATTTCCTGTAAACGTCTCAAATCGAGTGTATGATGGCTTGTCCTGTAAAAATATTATAAAATCTTATATCGACGACCCATTTGGTGTTGCGGTTGAGAGGTCGGCCGCAACACCAAGGGTTCCGGGTTCGATTCCCGGGCAGTACAAACATTTTGTGTGCATGAACATGTCTGTTTGTAATGGTCTGGGTGTTTTCTATGTATAATATGTATGTATTTACAAAAAAAATGTATATATGTATGTTTATCCGTTGTTTAGTACCCATAATACAGGCTTAACGCTTAACTTGGGGCTAGATGGCGCTGTGTGAATGTCAGTGGATATTTATTTATTTATGTACAGTCAAGCTTTTGAATATACAACCCTTACAGCTCAAACTCCACAAACTTCTTTGGTAATATGTTTGATGACCAAGACGATGCATTATGATTTACCCTGTGTGAATTTACACTCCTAACTCTACCAATCTTAACACAAAACTCTACTTTTGAAACAAGCCATATCAAAGGTTAAACATGAAAACTACTCTATACACATATTAACTGTTTCTAAATGTTAAAACATGTATGAAGTTGCTATTAAATAAATAAATACAGTAAAATGTATTCAATTGGTTTGGGGGTTTCTTAATACAAGAGAGTACATACATCTAGAAGTTTGCTTATCCATTGCTTAAATTGGGGCTAGACAGGATGTATAGGTACATTTATTTTAGTCTATGTCCAAAGATATTTCCAACGAGTTAAACCCACTAAGAACTGAACTCCTGCAACCCACAAGCGACCTACATAAAATGGTTGCATTTGCACAACTGTGCAGCTCCGAATACCAGACCCGTTTTGCTGCAACTCAATTTTGTGCTTTACCATTTACGTAATAAAGCACACGAGATTTGACAAAACCATTTGATACTGATGATTATATTTTGAACCTTACTGCACTCACAATAGGGATGCACAGGAAGCGCATCTAAGATGCGACATCTGTACAAACTCTATGAACGTCCTTGCGTGTTGCGGCCTACATTTTAGCCTACAATGGAGATGGCCGGTAAGAAATTCAATTGTCTGCGCCCGCTATGGCTAGGCTATTCAATTGGCAGGTCACGTTGTTATTCTATTGTAATTATTTTATTTTTCACCAATGAGTACGAAAGATCGAATCAATTTTGTTATGCATGCTTCTTTTTATCTATACATATGAATAAAATTTGAGTGTGTGTTTGTAATATTCATATCACATATTTGTGTGCGGTACATACATTTTTGTTTTTGTCTGTCTGTTTGTTCTGGGTATTGTCTGAAAAGGCTGGACAAATTTGGGACGGGACTTTTTGGCAGGTAGCTGATGTAATAAGGAAAAACAAACTTTTATTTTAGAATACTAAAGCAATGCTGTACCGCCGCAGCCGGTCACGACGTGATCGATTTAAGGTTATATTTTATTGCGGGAGAATATCTATTTAGGTTATATTTTCGACGGGAGAGTATCTTATACCGCAGGTAAGACCGCGGGGGCACAACTAGTATTAAATATGATGACAAAAATGTCCAACCTGATGGTAAGTAGCAACTAACACCTTTTTAAAATTATATTTCCCTGTTGACCATTGATGGTTTTGACAACTTTACGGGGCAAGTGGCGAGCATAGACAGATTTTTTGCAAAAAGCCTAAGTTATCTCAGAAAAGGACTCGACCTTGCTTAGAGCGTTGAAGTGAAAATTATCGGGTATAAGATACCGGCATTGATGGAGAATAATAAATGTCTATCAATTGTTGCTCTATCAATGCCACTCTGTCATGGTCAGCCGTATCACTTACCATCAGGTGAGCGTCCTAGCTGTGTACACTTTGTAACATAAAAAAGAGATAATTTCAATGAGCGCCGGTCGGTACAAATCTTACATGCATGTAACTGAATAACCAATTACAAATCTTCATCGTCGATGCAATATCCTCTGCAATATTATCTATACGTAACTTATATCTTATACAAACAAAGTAATTGCTTAATCGAAATACAATCTAAGTATTGGAGGAAGGAAAACATGCAAATTATCTCTGTAACATTATTACTTCTACTTATTAGTGCTTGGATATTATGAACATAATTAAGGACATCTCATCATTTGAATATGTTATTTTAATAGTCTAATGAAGGATTGTTTCTTATTAATATTAATATTTTATATCTTACAATATATTGTTACGAATTGACGTAATTAAAATGGCATTTAATATGGCGGCTAATATGTGACGTCAGTACACCATAGAGTATGACATGCGTTTTGTCAAATAACAAAGAGTCTAGTATGTTCTAGATATTTCGCGAACTATGTAGAATGACGTCGACGCTTCGAGCTTAGCGGGCGGACAGGTATATAAGGCGGACCGATGGGTGCGCCGGCAGTCTTGTGTTCTACTCAAGAGCGAACGAAGAGCGAAATACCTACGACTACAAGGAAGAAGCGAGTGATAAAGCGATATCTAAGGGATCAACGAGTGCGAGATAACAGTGTGAAGAGTTAACGAGTGATTATAACGTGTGTGTGTGCGGACATTATACGGACTCATCAAGTGTTGTGTTTGTGCAGTGATAATTACGGATTATAGTGCCTGCGTAAATTGACTTATTAGTGAGAGTGTAAGTGTAATTAGTATTGTGTATAATTAATAGTAGTTAATTAATAAAGTGTGTTACCGTGTTATTCTTCGTGTTTGGCAATAATTTATCCTGAACCCCCAGCTCGTAACAAAATATTATATTCTTATTTATTTATTTAGAAAGGTACGCTAACAGTGCATATATTTACATTTTCATCATGTACAGGTTGTATTAGATCTGATATATACACCTATTAAAAGCATACACAGCATTATCGATAAAAATTAAAACTTATTTGACAAATTGAGACAACACAAATTATGAGCAGATAAACTAGATTTTACATTACATTATAACTATACTAAATAAGGAGAGGAGCAAGATATCACAAGGAAAGATACCACAAATGTACATAAAAACGCTAACTCTCCTGGATGGCGAGTAACTTAAACTTAAATCTTGGCAGCGTATCGTGAAAGATGTCCAGATCATCTAATTTTTTGGTCATTGAGTTATAATGGGAGCAACATCTAGCCATAGGTCTATTTAGATATTATTATCTCATCTTACCTAGATTATATTATATATCTTATTCTTATTATATTTTATAATATCAAGACTGCAAGTCTGGTTTATTTTAGCTACTTTCACAGCGTAATGTGATAATGTCCTATGGTCCACTTTTGTGGGGTCTGCTGCTGATTACAAACAATTTTATATTGCAGAAAAGAGCCATTCGTGCCATATATGGCCTAAACATGTGATTCACTTATATAATTATTTTTAAAAAATAAATAATATTTTGACATCTACATACTACATCTATTTAATCTCTACATGCTTAACGATTTAAATCATATAACATGCACAACTACACCATGAATACATGTCAATTTATTTTAACGATATAATTTATATAACAGGCGCAAGGTTTAGATTCCAAATGCGCCATTCGATAAGGCAGTCTTGCGTAGCTAGATCCTAGATAACAAGCGTCCTGCCAGGCGAGGTGTTGCAATACTTACCATTGGTATCTACGTAATAGTTCGAAGAAGTATCTTGCCTTTGGCTACCTAGATAAACATGTTTTAAACAGGGACCTCTAAAAAGTTTGCCAGTACTCATAAAAATACATCGCAATTTTATGTTTAATCGAGAGACGGTTTTTAGCGAATATGTAAACTAAAACTTATCTTTATTCTAAAACATTTAGTTGTGAGCTAATTATGATAGTCACCTATACGAAATTAACGTCTCGTATAGTTTTACGAGTAGATATGTAATATGTGAAGAAGCATGGTTTTTACTAGAAGCATAACTTAAGAAAGACGTTGTTAAGTAATAACTACGAACTATAAATTATTTATCAGCAGTCAACATAATTTTATTAACCCTAGAAGCATAACTTAAGAAAAACATAGTAAAGTAATAGATAACTACGAACCATAAATTATTTATCAGCAGTCAACATAAATACCTATCGTTAAATAAACCTTTGGTTTATTTACAATGCATTTTATATTTTAATAAGTTTTCTAAGTCTTCCTTGAACAAAAAGTTGTCAATATGAATACACAGCCTTTAAACTCGGAAAGATTGTTATTAATGTTATAATGCTTGAGTTAACTCAAGAAATTCAAATTAATTTAATAACTTACAACATTCGGAACTTGTCTACATCTTACACGTTTTATTACCGACCCGTGTGTAGTAAGAACCTTAACTGGTCAGTTAAAGAAGCCGAATAATTGGTTCAAAGCAATATCCCGGAGTTCTTTTATTGATATCGACTTGTTCCAGTTCATTAGGAGATGCCAAATTGGATTGGGTTCCACGAAACATACTCGGAAACAAAGGGATGTTAAAATTTTGTGTGCATCAATTTAATCAAGTAACTATGGAGTTGCAAGGGCCAACATACATAATTGTGGACTAAAGTTATTATCATCGGTCTGTACCTACATACTGGCAAATTTCGAACGGGGCTCTAAACAACAATCACAATGCAATTGATTACCCAATTATGGCCCAATTAGACTGTGGACATAGGCCATATGCGACCAATTCGAATCGAGTATTTGGGAATTATATTTATTGCCTTTTTAACAGCTGACTTAGATTATAAATATCCAGGCGTCAGTTCAATATAATTTTAAACGCATAGTAGAACGTCTAATTCGTCAAATTCAATTCAAGCGGACATATAACAAACAAGGCAATTAAACAAAAACAAATATTAATATTAGTAACTACAATCATCATTTGTATAAAAAATACGTCGCTGCATAAAATCGATTCAAAGTTGTTATATGTATATTAAGTCGAAGAAGTTAAGAGCGAGGGCGTCACTTTTTGTGAAATATGTATCTCAAACTGTCACAAAGAAAATAAACGGTTGGACCAGCGCTGGACAAACTATACGTAAGTTATCCATTGTTTAGCACTCATAGAACGAGCTTTGTCAATTCGAACGAATTAGGGCTAGATAACGCTTCAAAATGTCAGTGGGTTTTTTTTTATGTATTGCTTAAAGTTAAAGCTAAACTTGTTTCTGTTAGCGAAGTGGTGTTTCCAAAATATATTTTGTTTATTTAAAGCATTCAACTATGATAATTTCCACAATAGCGCCACGGTCACATATTTCGAGTCACGTTTGACAGCCAAGTCGTGTCGTCAAGTCGTGACCGCCCCGTCTGTGACAGGTGACAGCTGTGACAATGTCAGTGATTTGACACGATCCAAATTCGATTTCATTCTTTTTTTTTACTTAGATTAACATATAATAAGACCTTGGTGTTAACTGGTGTTATTGTATGTACTTAACTAGAAGATGCCATACTAGCTTGGTGCAATAATGGTAAATTTTTATTACAAGTGGTTTAGCTGGGTTAATTTGATTATACTACAATCAGACCAATCCTGGTGTCAGAGATTATAAATATGCTTTAGACAACATTAATTTAAAGCCATTGATCAATTCAATTAACTGTTTTGCTAAGCTACAAATAAATCTGGATCGTTTTAACATCGCTTATACAAAACGCTATAAATAAAACATTCCAAAAAAACAACCAGTCTCCCACGAATGGCTTTAAGGTTTATTTTTGTTAATTTTAAGGATTTTTGTAATTTGTGTTTCTGTGTCATTTGTGGTGAGAAATAAATAAATTTTATTATTATTATTATTCAATAAATCATAATTAAACCTGCAATAACGTAAAAACAGATTGCAGGTAGTTACAAACATAATAAAACAACTAACTCGCAAAATTGGTTAAGAATCCTCTCCCATGGAGGTATTTGCTTAAAAATTATTGATTATGGCAAAAAACCCAGGGAGGCGGGAAGCTGGTTATAGTTTTAATGACTCGATAAAATGAGTTTTTGCCCACCATTTCTGATATTTGAGGTCGATGCTATTAAAATCAGAATTTTAATTGACCAATAGTCATAGCCCGAGCTACTTGTATTACATACAGTATAGTTTATAAGTTTGTTTTTGTAAAATTTTAAAGTTGGTACTTCAATTATATATTTTTTTAATTATGATGTACATATATATTTTTTGAGTATTGACAGTTCAGTGTTGATTTTATTACTGCAAATTGACGACCCCTTTGGTGTAATGGTTGAGACGTCATCTACCACATTAAGGGTTCCGTGTTCGATTCCCGGGTAGTGCAAACATATGTGTGCATGTGTGTAACAGTCTGGGTGTTTTTATGTATAATATATAATTTGTATTAACAAAAAAAGTATATAAGTGTGTCTATCCGTTGTTTAGAACCCATATTACAGGCCAATGCTTAGTTTGGGGCTAGATGGCGCTGTGTGAATTTCATTGGATATTTATTAGAAAAAGAAAAGAAAGATTTGTCTCTTCCTGATGTTTTAATTAGAAATTAATTGACAAGACAAAAGATGGCCTCCAAATCCATGTGGCGTATATTTGGGAAAGATTGCTGGTGAGCGCTGGTTGAGGAAGCTGGAGGACAGGGATATCTAGCGCAAAATGAGAGACCTCAGCTAATTAGTGAAATGCGGCAAGTTGACAACGTAAATCTATGATTTTTTTGTGTAATGTTTTGGTGAGCGCTGGTTGAGAAATCCGAAGGACCGATATATCTGGCGCAAAATGAAGGAGACTGCTAAACAGCGAACTACGGCAAGTTGACAACGTAAATCTATGATTTGTTTTTTTTATGTTATAAGTGTACAGGACGGTCTGGATGCTCACCTGATGGTCAGTGATACGCCAGACCATGACAGAGCGGCATTAAATGAGACCAACAACTGATAGACAGTTAGTATCCTCCATCAATGCCGCACTGCGCCCGTCACCCGAGACAACAGATGTTAGGTCTGATGTTTTGTTTGTTTAATGTTTCGCTCTCGCTATAAAATATTTGCGCAAAATGGGGGGAGACCAATACCCAGCAGTGGACTGCGATAGGTTGAAAATAAAGAGAATAGAACATTGAGTACAACCATGCCGTGTACAACTTTGAAGACACTATCTATTCTACCTATCGCAGTCCACTGCTGGACATAGGTCTCCCCCATTTTGCGCCAGATATCCCGGTCCTCCGCTTTTCTCATCCAGCCTCCACCAGCGACCTTTCGTAAGTCGTCGGTCCATCGGGCCGGAGGGTGTCCTACGCTACGCTTGCCGAGGCGCGGTCTCCACTCCAGAACTCGTCTGCTCTAGAAGAAGAACTATTGAAAAATAACTTGAAGATACTATTTAGAACAAATTTGACGTGTTTAGCTTTAAGGCCATGCCGTTATTGCAATCTGTTGTTTTACTAAATAAATAAATGAAAAAGCTAATTAAGGTAACAACGACGATAATTATGAAGGAAATCACTACCTAAGTGAACTTGCACACAAATTTGCAGAGCGCGAAAAAAAATTCACAGCAAGTAATTTTAGTTTGAAAAAGTTAAGAAAAAGCTTCGTCTCCGGTGAAGAAAACAAGCGCAATTTGCCAAAAGCCCTCGCCGGCATGACGGACGACCGCTCGTCTTATAATTGATTTCGACGCGGGCGCACGCAAAACGGTGCAATAAATAACGCTTTTTGCCCACCGGCGATATTTTGTGAATCATGATGAATTGATACGACGCGATTTAGGGTTAAGGGGAGAACAGGCTATGTCATAAAAACAAATATCCATTGACATTCACACAGCGCCACTGAGCATCTAGCCTATAATGTGGGTAGCAAACAAACGGATAAACATACATTAGTTTTGTTGTAAACACATACATAATATTGTAATAAATACGCAGACCAATTCAAACATTCATGTTCATACACAAAAGTTTCTACTGCCCGGGAACCGAACCCAGAACCCTTGGTGTACTGACGTCTCAACCATTACACTACATGTGTCGCTAATACAAAGGTCAAGGGTTCGGCAACGCATTTCTACAGTGGCTTCGACTAACGTAATACCAGGTACTGAAGCGTAAGACCTTCAGGAATCTCCTCTAAAAATGAGCTTCACTTTTTATGGACATTCGCTCCAGGACAGTAACATTTAAACAATAACACAAAAACTAATGGACTCATTGTTTAGCGAAGGTAAATCAATGTATTTGTTTTAGTTTTGCCTAATATAACTTAAATTGTTGAGAAGTTGAGTTTTGTGTACTGCACCTTACAACTTAAAACGCAAGGCGTTTCCGACTTGTTATCACGGTAATGGACATAAATTGGAAAATTATGTCTGCAGTTTAGATAAAAGTTGTACTCATATCTTGTTGAACGAGATTAATAATAAATGTTTTAGGAAACTGTGAAGTACCTGAATGGTTGTATGAAGTTTAATAAATAAATGACTAAAAAGTTTAACATCACTCGCGATTTTAATTCTTTGCAATAACCACGAAGTAATGATTGTTGATATTTTAAAATTTCAGTATCTTAAACTTAAAAGTAATATCTTCAACTGTTAAATAAAGATATAACATTATTTGCAACAAAATTATTTGTTTTTTTTCACATTGATTTGCCACTATTATCTCAAAATGTACTCAGCGAAGTCTTTGTAAAACAACTTGCATAAGTATCTGCTATCTATACTGCCTACGCAGTCCAAACACTGCACTTAATTCATGGTTAGACAGACTAGTTAAATTATTAGATACATCGCCAACAAATGCCGATTATAATAAGTTAGGTACCAAAGACTATTTTTTATTTTTTTATGAAAACTAAACTTGTCTACTACTCATTTACAATTTTAATAATTGAATAGTTTTGATCTTTTACTTTATCAGGGTTTGTGTAGTCTCTAAGTAACATATCTTATAAACATTTGACTCATACAAATACGATTTTAATAAAGAATATTCGTGTTTTAAAATTTTTTTTTTAAAATTTCATTTGGTATTCCTAACACAATTAAACATTTGCGATTTCATTTTGATACGTTCGTTTTTACATTTCGAATGCCACATTGTTTTATCTGCAAGTATTCTGTATAAATAAACAGGACAGCTTAAGTTTTTTCTGTACAGTCTATACATTCAATAGTCAATGAAAACGATGTCTAGTAGGCCCAGTTGTCAATGCCACAAACAAAACAAAAAAAATGCATGGCAGAGACATGGACTACGTTCACATACCGGGTTAAACGCATTGACGTCTACGCAGATCTTAGATAAACCTTCGTCGAGTATTACCTATGAAATAAGCCTTAAACCTTGGCATCAAGTTCGATAATCGTATGGCAAATGAGTCCGCGGCTTGAAATCAAAAGTAGTAACGGAAAATCTCGCTTTTATTCGCTAAGTACAGTTAAGCTGTTACATGATCGAGTTTAATGCTTCTTCTAGGCGAAGTGAAGTGTATTAGGTATTTAAAGTTAAATGTCTTGTGTGTATCACTGTCTTCTTAGTGTTTTCAATTGCTCAAATGAGTTAAATGAAAATAAGCCAGAATCGGGCTGATTAAATTCCGCTGGGAAATATTTATTCAGTACTTTAGTATATTTGAATTGAATTTTTACAAAAGTTATTAAGTACTAGTTATCTATATTTTCTTGAGTGACCCTGTATAAGATTCTCAGCATGGTAATTCTCTCTTCAGCCAATCGTTGTTGTCTTGGGTGTCGGGCGCAGTGTGGCGTTGATGGCGAATAATAACTGTATATCAGTTGTTGATCTCCTACAAAGCCGCTCGATCATGGTGAGGCATATCACCATCAGGTGAGCGTCTTGACCATACATTGATAACATTAAAAATAATCCGCGCCAGATATCCTGATCCTCCACTTTTGTCATGTAGCGTTCACCAGCATCCTTTCACAAATAATCGGGATGGAGGACGTCCTACGCTACGCTTGCCAAAACACCTCAGTCGACAAGCCTGTATCAGTATTACAAACCTCATAGTTTACACATCAAAAGTAATGGCTGACTTTTATTGCTCCCGCCCAGTAATCTCCCTTAATACAATAATTGCAAACCTCACACAAAATTATACGTTCTCATAAAGGCTACTATAAAAATAGTATTTCCATATTACAGGCCCATCACAACAATGCGTATAAATAAACTGTTGTAGTTTGAGTAAAAAATTATCATTTTGAATAATACCCGATTGGCTGATTTCGTTAATAATATTACCTATATTTTAGTATACGTTTACATTCTTGGATAGTTTGTCCCAAAGTTTCAAAAATTTACTGGTATTTGAATGTTCTTGAAAATTTCGCATTCTTCCGTTTGAAACATTGAATTCTCACATACAATTAATATATGTATTAGCTTTTTGATGATACGTAAGCTAGTATGGGAAGTTGCGTATGTGAGTACGGGTCGGACGCATTAGTCAAAGACTTGTATTTAAGCATTGCGGAATCGTTGACATTAGAATTTGACAAAACTTGCTTTACACAAAACCAGAACAACCAAACGTGCTAGTTTTAAACTTAATATGTCGTCTAAATTTAATATTATTATTTTTAGTTGTACCGTAACATACACAAGTTTGCTCTCACTGAAGCATGTATCGTGACTAGCTCCTTATTTAATAATTGGTATTATTACGAAATGCCCGAGGAAACCCTTTTCAAATATAAAACACTAGGTTTTTTGACTTAATCAGCAAAATTGGTTATGTCCGTTATTTATACCAAACTAATGGAAAAAACTACAAATAATTATTTGCCAGGCCAATTTCAACTTCAAGTCCTTAAAATAGAGCACTGTATTATTTTACCTCATTTAACTTCGACTTCAGTTAAAGTAAAAACTGCAAGTCCTTTAATTGCGTAAATGTGCAACTCTTCTGTTGAAATACTTGGAAAATAAATCTAAAATGATGGTAAAATCTTTTGACTTTTCGCTATTAAGCCAAACGTAACCGTAATTGCCTATATTTTTTCATTATCGTCCACTGCAAGCATTTTTAGAGTGCCAGGACAAATGCTGAGGGAAGTCCTATTTGACACTTATTTTTATTAGTTTTATGTTTCTTACTGTTGAATGTATTTTATTGTGTGACCAATAAATAGCCACAGGCTTACATTGCAGTTTTTACTTTAGGTCCTTAAGATTAAGTGCATTTCGTTTTAACTAGTCAAATTTTTCATAGAGACATACTTAACAAATCGAATTGACTTCAAAATTAGTGTATTTTTTATATTTTATCAGCATCATCATCTTATAACGTCCCAGCATAGTTATGGGGAAATTGGGATTTAACCCAGCAAGCCATGATTCCGATCTCTGTTACAATCCTCGTTTAAATTCAACAATCGGCATAAGGACTCCGTCTTTGGTGAGAACTCGGTAATTTGACTAGCTTCAGTTTTAAGACGTAACTAGAGCCTTTTCCGAATATTAGCGCTTCCGAGATGCACACTATTTGTCACGGCAGCTCATACTGAGACTGAGCCCATCTGGTCACATCTGGCCAAATCTATTTGGTCACATTTTTTAGCTTTTAGTTTTGCCGTGTTGTTTCACTACTAGGTTATTTTTTTTATATACCGTGTTTTTTTTCTTCCTTTCTGTATGTGAATCTGTAATCTGTGTGTGTGGTTCATAAATGTTTTTCTTTCTTTCTACAGTGGCCTCATCCCGGGAAGAAGTGCAAAACACCTATATCGCAAAACCTTAAAATCTGGCACTGCAGTGGTGTCTGCCTAAATCTGTAAACATCCCCGCTTCTACGTGTCCACCACAATGACGTGAATAAGTATGGATTCGTGATATTCTTACAAAACAATCGAAAAAAGTGTTCCAAATGCAGTGACATATTTCGAACACATTTACCTAATCAAAAGAGGTCAAACTGTACTGTACTCTCTTCGGCGGTTCATTTTTAAGGCACGGATATAATATCATTGGTCCACCACAGATAAAACAAACACTAAAGTGTCCACTGACCTGTCAACTCCTCTTGTTAGGTAAATCAAGATGGCGGTCACTCTGTCGGGTCGAAGCGTCGTCACATTGTCGTCTCGTTACTGAAACAAACAGCCTGTTTGAATTGTTTGGACATTAATAACATGTCCCGGCAATTGTCTTTGGTATTCTATAGAATATAAACGAAATTTGCATAATCTTTGTTAATAGAGGACACAAAGATTTAAGTTTCTTTTATATTAGATACAAAAAGTATAAATAATAAATGTTATTAACGTTCTCCGTTTGTTTACTACACCCATAAGATTTAAACAAAAAAAACGTATTTCTGGACGAAAGTGCGAGTATCTTTCAACCTATCGCAATTCATTACTGGACATTGGTCCTACACTATCCTCATCCTTATTAAACATGATAAAACATTACATACAACTTCACTTCACTGATAAATAATAAGAAAGTAAGAACATCGGTATAAAAAAACTTGTAAAAATAAAATAAAAATACATGAAGTGTAGCAATGAAAACAAAAATCAATATTTGATTTGTTGACATCCCAAACCGTTCATCTTAACCGGACACATATCAAAGAGACCCCGCACAACACTAGTAGTTCCATTAAACGAAGGCAGGCGTGATATAGCAGTAATCACATTATGCAAGCCAATGCATCTGCATACAAAGGGTTATAACGGAGCCGATGCGACTGCATTGTGGGGGTTAGCGGAGTGCTTTTTCTATTTCCGAGCATACGACCGGAGTGATGTCAATCATTCAAACGACTGTGCGTTAGTTGCAGATGACATCGGCAGATTGTGTCGCATATAATTCCTGTGTCGCAAGACTACGTGCATTTTGCTTGTTTATCAGTACTAATATTATGTTGAGAAGAGATTTGTTTGTTGGTTTGCTCGCTTTGAACAGACTCATACTGGATCTCATGAATATAATGGCAAATGTTTTCATTATCGTGGAGTAGGCCTTAAGCCCTGCAGTGGATTATCTAGGTGTTTAAGAGATTATTTTAATATATATTTTTTTATTTAAATAAATAAATTGTTTGAGTTATATTATAGTACCAGGAAAAATCAGCAGTTTACCTAAATACCTACTAAGTGAACTGGAAATGCCAATTCAATCAAAGAACTTTAATTGTACCCTAACCGCAACTTTTATTAACGTATTACATCGATTATTTATTATTATATTTGTACATTTATTTAATGAACCGGTGAAGTATTTTATTAAATACGAATATACTTTATACTATCAAGGGTGACATTCTTAAGATGATGAGAGATTCTTACTAATATATCATCATACAGATGACTAAAGCGATGACAATGACTTCTTACCACTATGTACCTCGAATATTGTATAGTAATACGCACATAACTCGGCTTCTGGTTGCGTATTAGGAATTTAAATGGCTGCAACTGATTTGTATGAGTCATGCATATGTGACTGTCACATCGGCACTAAAAGGAATTTATTAAGTATGGTTGCATATGTGTACGTGTTGCTAAAAGAAAATGCGTGTTTTGATCAGTAGAGTTTGTGTAAACAATTCAAAAGCTAAATTTAGGGGACCTAGATTACAGATGTACATGTCGCTAACAGAAAATGTGTGAATAAAACAATAAAAGACAACCTTTAGGAACCTAGGAGAAGGATACTCGACCAGTCTGGGGGAGCCATGCCACAGCAGTAGCGTGCACTCCATATATGAAACTAAGCAGTGCATACCCTGTGCCTCCAGACAACCCAGAAAATTGACAACATATTAAATGATTCTCACTTATTTACCCATTTTCCTCTACAGATTTGAAACTATCAGCGATCTGCTGACATCAACGGCACTCAATTTGACAAAAAAATTAATAATTATTACCCTTTGTGTTACCGAACAAGACTCTGGCGTAATAAAAGTGATAAAGCAAGCCGTTAGTCCACCAGTGGATGTTAAAGCTTATGTAGAATCAAAAGTATCTAAGTAATATGAGGTTTTCCCTTAAAATATGCACCATAGTAAATAAAGCCACTCATACTTATTCATGCTAATATTACTAAGAATAAGGAAAATCCTGTATTAGTAATGTCTCCAAATAAAGACATAATTATAGGTGCTATATATGTCAAATTTAATACCAAGTTAAAGTTTTCAACATCGAAGCTAAGAGCCATCTCACTATGCCCGTTGAAGCTGTAAACGCAATTTGTGGTAACAGCAGATGTCAGTTGGGGAAAAACTAATCAAATACAAACATAACATATACTTATCCCACCAAAAACATTCTGTAAAAAATCTAGCCAAGTCTCGATGGAGCTGCTTGATTATCTCTAAAAAGTAATGAAATCAAGACAAAGACGTGCCAAGTCTAAGGTTCCTCACTGCAATTAATTAATTATTATGGTTGATGTTGTGTGACTTGGCCGTTGAAGTACACAAGGATACAAAACTAGGTGCTTCATGACACATTGCACCAATCGGTCGCCAGAACCGCTACCCATTGACGGTACAAATTTGCCACTTGGAACGGTGATTCAATAGCCCATCGATTGTAGGCTTGATAAAGCCACTAACGTATAAAGAATGTTCAACGCCAAGTCACACAACATTAACCATAATAAATAATTAATTGCAGTAAGGAACCTTAGACTGGCACCTCTTTGTCTTGATTTCATTACTTTTTAGAGATAATCAAGCAGCTCCATCGAGACTTGGCTAGATTTTTACAGAATGTTTTGGTGGAATTTTACTTCTTTTGTAGAAACTTGAAAGGAATATTAGACGACCCATTGGGTGTAATGGTGAAACGTCGGCTACTACACCAAGGGTTCCGGGTTCGATCCCGGGCAGTACCTACAAATATTTGTGTGCACCAACATGTCTGTAGCGCTCGACTTGGGGGGCACTACCGTGCCCCCGATTTTTGACATCGGATGAAGCGGCCCACCATGTTAAATATATATTGTTTAAACGGTATGTCAATCTCTTATAGTTTGGCTGGGCTCTTTTGTTATCTAAGCAGGGTCACCAGGTACTCCAGATCTTTGATTATCCAAGTTATTATAGTTTTTCCCTTTATGTAACCATTAAACCCTGACTCTGTACGAATTTCAGCTTTCTGAGTTAGGTTTAGGTTTAAAGAACTTTATTTCTCATAAGAACAACAGTTCACTTACAATGAGATATTAAAAAACATAAACATTAGTAGTACATAACTAGCCTCTGCGTGGCTTTTCAGGTAAGTACATAAATCTTATATAATATTTTAGTAGGAAAGTAATTTATAACGTATGTGTAATTTATAGTTCGGCAATATAATTTTTTAGTCTGTTTTTATGTTAATGGGAAGTACTAGTTCTATTTTGATGATCATGAGTGAGTGAGTGAGTGAATGTCTGTCGAAAATGCGAAACTTTGCTTTCGCTTAACGCGGAACTAAATGACCTACAGACTTGAAATTTTGGATTTAAAGTAAATTATTATATCTTACTAGATACGAAATTTCAGCGCTCTGGTATTATCCAAAGGTCCTCAAATCGGGCTGAAAATGCGGCGAAATGGATCCTGTAAAGGATGGTACGGCAGTGTTTGCTTCGCGCTCGACTTGGCGGGGGCACTACCGTGCCCCCAGATTTATAGACTTAGTACACCGAGCGCGATGGTAACAGGATCTCAAAGTGTAATAACAATGTAGGACTCGCTATTTTATTGCATGTTTTACTCTTAAGTTCGCAAAAGAATACTAATAACATATCTGATCTGGCAAGAGAAATATGTAGATGAGAAAATTCGCAGACAGTCTAAATATTTATTTAGAATATAGTGATAAAATATGGATCATAATCGTTTATGTCTTCGAGGTCTCACCAGAATAACAGTGCTGCTGTAGAGCTTGGCTTATGCTGAGGCGGGACCTTTAGACCGTAGGTATTTGTTTATTTCTCTCTTTACAACCTTCTACTGTTGTTATATGTGCTTGTAATAAATGGTTCTTTCTTTCTTTTTTATTAAACGTATAATACTTTACATCAAGCATTATTTTAAAACATGAATGCTGTGCTGAAATTGAAATTGAAATTGAAAAATGCTTTATTCAAATAAATCTTTACAGATACTTTTGAATCGTCAAAACAGTATATAATTTTTTTATTAAATCTAATGACTCTACCACCGGTTCGGAATGCTGCCATCCAACGAGAAGATCCCGGCAAGAAACTCGTGGGTTACTCTTTTCAATACTTGGTTTTACAGAGTTTGGTCAAATAACAAATTTATACAATTCAATTATACGTCTGCTCCTGGAACACAATGCAGGCAGACTAACACCACAAAATTTTGTCTGCTAAATATTCATCTACTGTGTAATATCCTTTTTTCAACAAGGTAGTTTTAATTAAAGCTTTAAACTTATGCAAGGGCAAATCAACAATATTTTGTGGCACTTTATTAAAATACTTTATACAATTTCCGACAAAAGATTTCCCTACTTTGTGAAGACGAAGATTCGGAACAGCAAGTTTGTTTTTATTCCTAGTGTTAAAATTATGATGATCACTGTTTTTTCAAAAGTGTGGATATTCTTACGTACGTACATTATATTATCAAAAATATATTGCGATGCGACTGTCAATATATTTATTTTTTAAAAAGCTTTCAAAGAATCCCGTGGTCTAAGATTGTAAATGGCACGGACAGCTCTTTTCTGTAGTACAAAAATATTATGTATGTCAGCAGCTGCGCCCCACAATAATATACCATATGACATTATACTATGAAAATAACTAAAATATACCAATCTCGCTGTTTCGACATCAGTCAAGAGCCTTATTTTCCTAACAGCATAAGCTGCCGAGCTAAGTCTACCGGCCAGTGCTTCAATATGGGGTCCCCACTGCAGTTTAGCATCAATAGTAATACCTAAAAATCTAGTTGAATTTACTGTTTCTAATTTTTCATTATTAAGAATAACATTAGAATTTACTTGCCTTACATTTGGCATGCTAAACTTGACACATTTGGTTTTCTTAGTATTTAATAGTAGATTATTTACAGTAAACCAGTGCATTACTTTGGATAGGGAACTATTAAACACAACTACTCCTACTTGTATAAATATTAAGAATGTTTTTTACATCGAGGGTGCTATTTTTATCGTTTTGTGTCACGGTGTCTGTACCATGGACGCATATTTTTTTAAATGTATTAGGGCTTTTCAGCCAAAGCTATTTAAATACCTACAGTTACTAGGCATTTCTGAATCTTAACATCAATAGCACAAAAAGGAGAATGTTATTTTAATGAAGATTTCATTCGAGTCACGCATTTCTGCCATACAGTACCATATTCACACGTTTTATGTGAAGAATGTACAATTGACTGTTGTATTGTTCGATTGACTTCGTAGAATCAATAAAATAAAAATGACGACGATTTCATAGCGGTGTAGAAAGAAATATATACTTAGATATATACAGTCAAGAAGGCTGGGGTCCTAAGCAAAAGCAATAAAAGAGCTTGTATGAAAAGATTGATGGATGTGAATGAAGCTAGGGAAGTATGTCAGGACCGCGCAAATTGGCGTTCTATCATCTCTGCACCCTCTGGGACCCAACGGCGGATCCAGGGGGGGTCATGGGGGTTATGATCCCCCCTGAACTATTTTTAAGTACAATTGCTAACGTACATTAACAAAATACCTTATAAGTTCTTAACTACTACTATGTCTCCCCCTCCTGGCGCTTAACCTGGATCCGCCCTTGCTGGGACCAAGGTGTGAGCTTTATGTATTTTTTTATATATACAGTTATTTTTAGGACTTTTAAGTTACATTTAAGTTATGTCTCACATCACCTAACGCACGACTTGTAATAGTTTAATTCTCTTACTTGTGTGCACGAACATGTCTCTTTATATTGGTCTGGGCGTTTTCTATGTATAATATGCATGTTTTACAAAAAAATTATATTTGTATTTATCAGTTGTTAAATACCCGTGATACAAGCTTCGCTTCATTCACACAATATCAGTTGATATTGATTATTTATTTATATTAATTTAATATTTAAAAGTTATAGGGAATATTTAATTTCAAGTCAGTAACAGTTATAGATATGATGTTTGGGAAGGACTGTACTCTGCAGTAGGCCGTTATAGGCTGCTGATGATGATAGACAGATACAACAGCCCTTATATTGGTGTAACCATGCCACACGTGAAATAAAGTAATGCGACTCTACCTGGCGAGTATTTGATTTTTTAATAAGGATGTTGAAGAGACAGTGTAACACCGATGCACCTACTCAGCAATTGTGGTCTCTACTATGGAAGCGAAACATCCACTTGGGCAACTATCATTTATGCCCAAGTGACATTAAATCTATAAATTCGGGCAGGGTCCTGAACTTCCTAAAAAGTGCCCAACGTTTAGATGAACTCTAAAAGGGGGCCGAGATGCAGAAGATCTTATAGGTCGAAGTGACTACATGTCTGTTTAAGCCTGAATAGCTCCAAAACCCAAATAATAATAATATAAGTATGTTGAATAAGGTAGGTAGCTACCTACCTCTATACTAATATTATCTCAAAATTCATCCCACTATCTGGATACTTATATGCGCATACCCATGACATTTGTCGCTCAGCATTCGCGACGCAGCGTACTTTACGCTTTTTATTCAGAGCTTAATTGCGCCTTTATAGCTTCATAAGGAATGGTATAAATAGCACTGGTCTAAATATAGCTAGAAGAATATTTTCTCGTAGAACGGCAAACGGTATATGGCGAGAAATTGTTAAAGATCAACGATGATATATAGCACGTAGTAATATTAGATAGCGTCAGTGGCTCAATGGTGAGGATTATCACCTTCCGATCGGGAGGGCGTAGGTTCAAATCCCGCCACGTATCTATATGTTTTCGAAGTGTTTTCGAGTCTGCCCATCCTGGAGTATTTTCACATCGTCCCTTCAAGTAGCCACGGGCCGCCTTGTTCAACTCTCTCTCATCAACCTTACGCATCCACTGCTGGACATAGGTTATCATTTTGCGCCAGATGTCCCGGTCCTCGGCTTTTCTCATCCAGCCTCCAACAGCGACCTTTCGCAAGTCGTCGGTCCATCGGGCCGGAAGGCGTCCTACGCTATGCTTGCTAAGACGCGGTCTCTACAGTACAACAGTCACAATGATATCTAATAAAAAAAATATTTAATAGCCGCCTAATTTCCATATTCTTAAATTTTTTCGTAGTTTGTTAAGTCACAACAAACAGTTCGAAACCAAACTTGGCGACAGAGGTTTATTTACCTGTCCCAAATATATTGATTTTACGGCGATATGTGTTTTGCCCTTAGTGTGTGTGATGCTTTGTTCAAGTTGAGGTTGCTGCTTACCCTGGTCTTCCATAGTTCGCATATCCAATAAGTTTAGTTTATTAAGCTAAATAGAAAATATGGTATTCCTAATCTGTGTGAAATTGTAAATGTATCTAATACCGTAAAACTCAAATGCAACAAAGTAAGAACTTTCCTAATAAGTACAGACTATGGATGTATAAAAAATACGGCGGAGTCTCGCTAAAACAAAAGTGTCTCAAAGTTCGGCCAGATTTTAAATGAAATGAAACCTCGATGTCAAGAAGCTTCCTGATATT
>PQWD01009656.1:0-11151 GCA_019425675.1 Leucinodes orbonalis | reverse complement strand
TTATTATATTTTTGTATATTTTTTGACGTTCATAAGTGCTTTTTGTAAGCCTAATTTGAAATAAATGTTTTTGACTTTGTATTATTGGAACAGGCTTCCGCCCAACGCGCCCGTCAACCAAGCGGGCCACGCGCAATCCAAGATGATGAAGCAAACCAGAAACGATATCGATGACAAGTTCTGCCAGTTTGAAATCAAGGTATGCCGTACGTTACACATTCATTTTCCATTTGTGTGTCAAGTAAGGATTAAAAAGTAATGAAAAAAATATATACATACAATTTCGCCATTCATCAATTTAAATTATCATACAGACGCTATGTTTTTTAGGTTTGTGTCATAACTACGTTATGTGGCCACAGATTTATTAATCTTAAAAACTATATTATTTTAGTACAAATAAGCATGATAATTAACTATTATTTATTTATTGGACAACCAACAAGAACATACACTTAGTAAATTCAATTACAGTATTTGACACACATGAATACATGATTAAGTGATGCCTTAATTATAGGCTGCCACGGCTTTCACAGACAAAACTTGCGTATAAAATATAAAAAACAAATACATAGCTATGGGCACAAAATAATATAATTTAGGTACTGTCATGCTTATTTGTTTTATAACCTTAGTTTTTTAGGCTAGCAGAGTCCAGTGTTTCATTATATCTCTGTTCACGTCCAATCACACAGCGGCCGTCCATAACCAATCTAAATGAAGTCTCCGATTCGCAGAAACTCCTGGAAGGCGACGAAACGATCAGCATCATGTCGGACACGTGGAGCACGGACGTGCTGGCGTCCGACTCCGAGACAATTGGCGACTCGTGCGACCACACGCAAATACAGAACAACCAGAGTGAGTCACTGATATCATTTGAACTAGGCGTATGTCTAGGCTTGTTAGGTAGACGTGGGGGCTTTCCGCCATCTCTTAAAACAGGTTTAATATTTATTTATACCTAGCCTTTTCTCGTACAAAAATGTTTACGTATAGTTATAGTATTCTTTACTAATATTATAAAGCGGAAGAGTTTATTTTTTTGTATGCTTGTTTTAACGCCCTTATCTCAGCAACTACTGGCCCGAATTGAAAAAAATCTTTGTTTAGTATTGGATAGCTTATTCATTGAGGAAGGTTATAGGATATATATCGCAATGTACAATAGGAGCGGAACAGCAAGGAAGAATGTATCAAAGATGGGGGTATTTTTCCAACTTAGAGCTCCCGTTGTGTGCGCTGCGTTAACTGTTCAAAGTTTTGGAAAAGTCATGTATGACAGTATTGTTTAGCTTTAAAAGTTCTAAAAAATTCCATGTTAGCATATGTCTCTAGCTCTCTATAACCGGTTTTTTATCCTAACCAAATTTGTTCTAAAAGATTGCATTATTTGCTAAGGTATTTTCAAAAACATTGAATTAATTATTATCCAAGCAAATAGGCTATTCATCACAAGTACTTAATTTAAAACAAAATTGTCCTTTACATCATTCTATTTAAATTAATCTCTTTGGAAATATTGGAGTTTTAGCTCACCTATGTAAACGAAGTAGCTGGTTAAAGTTAGCGTTAGTCCAAAGTAACTATTCCACGCGGACGAATATCCACTGTAGCTACTTTTAGTTATATTAAAGTGGTATATTAACCTTATTGGCGCTATTTGCCTTTCTAACTCTATTTAAGTAAAAATCAACGCTTCAGTTTCGTTCTTGAATACGGGCTGAAATTAGTTACGAACCGTATGTTGTCAAAATGAGCTTTGTAAAGAAGTGTGTTATTTTATGTGTAGGTGCTAGCGCGAACAACACAATAGCACCGGACGCGTCGGAGACGGCCAGCGAGTCTGCTTGGAGCATCGACGTACTGGCCTCGGACAGCGACCGCAATACGGAGGTATGTAAACTAAAGCCAAACGTCTTGTAGCTCGTAAAATTACCGGGTAAGACCTTAACATCTTTCGTATCGGGTGACAGGCGCAATTTTGGTACGTGTAGGACAATGATATTCTGTATAAATAAAGGTAGATACGCCATCCGTGCCTCACAAACGAACCGCCGAAGAAAGTACAGTTTGTACTCTTTTGTGTAGGTAAAAGTACGCTCATTCGAAATATGTGTATGTGTGCTGCCGCTGCATTCGGAACACTTTTTTCGATTGTTTTGTGAGCATATCACGATCTATACTTTTTTACATGATTGGTGTTGAATAGCTATGCTTCGGCTCCAATTTGCTGACATATCTATATTGATATTACTGCCTCACAGAAAACCGGCGTGAATCAACGCTTTGTGTTTCGTCAAGTGAGTGTGTTGCTGGCCCAATCCCTTTCGCTTAACTTAATTTGCTTTTTCCCTTTACCTTTGAATGTACTGAGTCGTCTAAGTAGGTACCACCGCAGTGCAAAATATCGTCCCGTGAATTAGAAATGTTTTGCATTGTGTTTCGGGAAGAGGGCGCTGTTTATCGTAAAATTACCGAGTATAAGAGACCTAATATCTGTTGTCTTGGGTAACTGGCGCAGTGCGGTATTGATGGAGAATTATAACTCTCTATCAGTTGTTGGTTTTCATCAATGTCACTCTGGCATGGTCAGGCGTATCACTTACCATCAGGTGAGCGTCCTGACCGTCCTGTACACTTTTAACATAAAACATGCTGAAGCGCACAAGCATTCATATGCTTGTGCGCTTCAGAAGGCATAAACTGATAATGAATCCCAATAATGAAAATAAGTGACAGTAAGTTGGGCCAGATTAATTTTGAAAACCAGTCACTATTTCGATTATGACATGACACATGTTGTGCATTGTTGTGCAGGTGGACACGGATGACTGTGTGTCGGTGGCGGCGCGGTCGGACACGTCGTGGCCGCGACGGCCCTCGCATCATGATGACACGCCTGCACGCCCTCTACAGGTTAGAATTCTTCAATGCCTGAATTGATGACCCATGTGGTGTAATGGTTGACAAGTCTGCTAAGAGTTCCGGGTTCAATCCCGGGTAGTACAAACATGTGTATACATTAATAGATCTGTTTGTATGCATAATAGGTATTTATTTACAAAACGTATGTTTATCCATTGTTTAGTACCCATATTGCAGGCTTAGTTTAGGCAATATTATATATGTTCTTAAATCAATTCAAAATATATTTATTACAGATATCTATATGATGTATTTGAACAATGGCACAGCTTTGGGCCATTTTACCAGTTAAGTTGGCATATTTTAGGCCCATTCGTGTCTATGTTATTGTGGGCCTAGTGGTGATACCGCGCTTTGGCATTCATGATAAGTCCCGCCTGCTGATATGATACCAGGGCCTTGTTGATTAACTTGTCAACTTAACAAGAATAAGTGTCAATATTCACTGCAAATGTATAAATAAAATACAAAGCATTCTTTTTAAAAAAATATTTTTTATATTTCACAGAACGGCACCGCGAAGAAACCAGAGGTTGGCAGCCCGAAACACAACTCCCGGCCGGGCGCGTCCAACAACAGGTAAAGGTCATTTGTTGGTCAAGTGTAGGCACACAAGCACCTGAAAGCCATACTCTCTCAATATATATGACACTCATTTGGTGACGAATCCGTTACGACCATTAAAAAAAGTGTGGAGAAGGAAACGTAGAGAGCTGGAACTAGGAAGGGTCTTTTATTTTTAAAGAGACTTTAGCATTAAACGATGAGATAGGGTCGAAGTGGACTGGTCATGTCTCCATACAATCAGGTGGTCGGTGGAGATTAATGCAATCGACTTCTGGAGCAGAGACCGCGTCATGGCAAGTGTAGCGTAGAACGCCCTCCGGGCCGATGGACCGACGACATGGCTTAGGTCACTAGTGGAGGCTCAGAGAGGAAAGTGGAGAACCGGGATATGTCCAGCAGTGGACTGCGATTGGCTAAAGAGAGACCAACGTGTCTGTTTGTAATCTTAGAGTTTGTATGATTATGTTGTGTTTACAAAAATGTATATAAGTATATTTATCCGTTATTTAGTACCCTAACAACAAGCTTCACGCATGACTAGGGGCTAGATGGCGCTCTATGAATATTTGTTTTGTGCAGAGGCAGTGGGTACTTGAGCGCGACTCAAACGTTGGCCCGAGGTGGGGAGCTGGACCTCCCTCAGCGACCGCCGCATCAATACGTAGAGAACAGGAAGAGCATCCTCGTCAATGGGTACCCGGTTAGTAAGCAACACAGATCACTGAAGTAGGCCTTGTACGTCTTCTGCTTTAAGAAAAATATAAAAAAAAATTCAAAATATTAGTGAAATCAATTATGAAATTCAAATAATTCTAAAATTTGGTGAAGTAATTTGAGCGCTCGATGGCGTAGCGGCTTGAAAATTATCGCAATGTTCGGTCAGATGGGTGACCAAAAAAATATGATGTCTACACAACACTAAAAAAAATTGGCCAAACGCGAGTTGGACTCCCGTGGAGGGATCCGCATATATTAATTTATTTCAAGTTTCTTGTCAAAACCTTATAACGGTTCACAGAATATGAAATGAAATTAAAAATGAAAACATAGTTACAAAGTTTGAATAGTGAAGTTTCGGAGAAAAAGGATGTGACATACGCACGGACAGACTGCCAGACTTGATGAATCTATAAGGGTTCCGTTTTTTTCCATTTGGCTACGGAACCCTAAAAAATCAGGTCGAAAGGTCCCGTCACTGCTTATGCTATTACTTTGCCCTTCATAGGCGTCGCAACAACACTGCTACTCCGACGGTACTAACATATTTTGCCAATATTTGTTGTTCAGGTAATGACTTGTTACGCAACCTCTGCCCCGGAGAGCCCCAGCACATCGACTCCTGCGCAACTCCGAACGATGTATTCGACTTCACTCCGCAGAATGGGTAAGTTGGCCACTTAACACCTAAAAGTTACCACTTAACATCTTTTTTTTTTTTTTTTTTTTTTTTTTTATGGAACAGGAGGCAAACGAGCATACGGTTCACCTGATGGTAAGTGACAACGCCGCCCATGAACATTTGCAAGACATCAGGTCCCAGAAATGCGTTGCCGGCCCTTTAAAAGTGTGTACGCTCTTTTTTTGAAGGACGCCAGGTCGTATCGCTCCGGAAATGTTTCCAGAGGAAGTGCATTCCACAGTTTTGTTGTACGTGGCAGAAAATGACGGCAGAATCGAACTGTGGAAGACCTCCAATCATCCAGGTGGTGAGGATGAAATTTGGAGTTCCTCCGAGATGTACGGTGGTGGAACTCAGCTGCAGGAATAAGCCCGAACAGCTCATCTGAGCACTCCCCGTGATACAAGCGGTAGAGAATGCAAAGAGATGCCACATCTCTGCGCAAACTCAAAGGGTCCAGCTTGTCAGCAAGATCTGAGTCGTCGACGATTCGAGCCGCTCTCTTTTGGATGCGGTCAAGAGGAAGAAGTTGGTATTGCGGCGCTCCCGCCCAAAGATGGGAGCAGTATTCCATGTGAGGTCGAACTTGCGCCTTATAAAGTTGCAGGCGATGACTCGACATGAAATACCGCCGCGCTCTGTTGAGCACACCGAGCTTCATAGATGCCAACTTAGCCTTTTCTTCCAAATGACCGCGGAACTGGACGTCACTCGATATGTCGACGCCAAGAATGCCGACACTAGCTGCTGGAGTCAGGGGAGTACCTTGGAATAGAGGCGATACGACAAAGGGCGTTTTCTTCGTGGAAAATGCACAAATTTGTGTCTTCTTGGGATTAAAATCTACAAGGTTATGTTTACCCCAATCGGAGACTTGTTGTAGTATAGCCTCAACTTCAGACACAAGTCTGTTTCGGCAATCGGCGATATTTTCTCGAGGTAAGTTTGCTCGGCCGGTATAAGAAGCATCACCCGTGCTGTCATCCGCATAGCAATGAATGCCGCTAACGTGCAGCATATCATTGATATGCAGAAGAAATAGCGTGGGAGATAATACACAGCCTTGCGGGACACCAGCATTCACAGATCTAGTTTCCGAGCATACACCATCGACAACGACCCTGATGCTACGATCTGTGAGAAAGCTAGTAACCCAGTTGCACAACCTCTCGGAAAGTCCGTATGAAGGCAGCTTGGAAATGAGTGCTTTATGCCAAACCCTATCAAAAGCTTTCGCTACGTCCAAACTAACCGCAAGCGCCTCCCCCTTCGTCTCCAAGGCCCTGGCCCACATATGCGTCAGGTACACTAGAAGATCACCTGCCGAACGACCCTTACGGAAACCGTACTGGCGATCGCTTAGCAATTGATGATCCTCTAGGTAAAGTAGGAGTTGATGATTAATTATGGATTCCATAACCTTGGAGAGTAAAGAGGTTATAGCTATAGGTCTATAATTGGACGGATCCGAGCGATCACCTTTTTTCGGGATTGGTTGCACTGAAGCTGTCTTCCAAGATTTCGGAAAAACGCCAGATGTGTAAGAGAGCCGAAAAAGACGAGTTAAGACCGGCGCCAGCTCAGGAGCACACATTTTAAGAACAACCGGGGGATACCGTCTGGCCCGCTCGACTTATGGACGTCAAGAGAAAAAAGTGCTCTACGCACTGAACGTTGTGTAAATAAGACGTCAGGCATAATGCTAGCGCACCGTGGATGATAGGCGGTGTATTTCCTCCATCATCCAAAGTCGAGTTCGAAGCAAAGAGTTTACCCAAAAGATCGGCTTTCTCTTTTGCTGTATGAGCCAACGTGAGATCCACCCGGCGCAGTGGTGGTAGTGATGGTTTTGAAAAATTCCCCGTAACAGCTTTAGCGAGAGACCAAAATGCACGAGAACCTGACGGCAGGTTAATTAGCCTCTCGCCAATTTTGCCAATGTGTTCGGACTTCGCCTTGGCAATTACTCTTTTAAGGGACCTGGATGCGTAGTTGTACTCCTTTTTCTTAGTGCTGGTATTTAGATCCTGAGACGCTACTGCATTTGCCCAGGCCTGATAGCATACCTGCTTACGACGAGTTGCCGTTTTGCACGAACTACCAAACCAGGGCTGGGATCTGCCACCGACAGGCACCACAGAAGAAGGAACAAATAGCTCCATTCCTTGCAGCACTACTTCAGCGACAGAATCAGCAGCAACGTCAGGATCTTCCGGCGAGAAGCAAACTTGTTCCCAGGGGTAGGATGCAAAAAAGGACCGCATCTCATCCCAGTCTGCTGACCTGTAATGCCACACACAACGGCTGCCTGCAAATTGCGGACGATGTGGGCGCATGAGTGGCACTGAGCTCCGGATCAGACAATGGTCGGAGGAACCCAAAGGAGCAACTACCGATACCTGATATTCATCCGGATGTGTGGTCAGCAGAAGGTCCAACAAGGAAGGTGTATGGTTCGCCACATCTGGGATTCGCGTCGGCGTAGTGACCAGTTGTGTGAAACCATAAGCCAAAGCAAATTCGTGAGCAGACCTCCCCGCATGGTCGGTGGACTTTGATCCTAGCCATTCGGTGTGATGGGCATTAAAGTCACCAAGAATTATGACTTCTGCGGATGGGGTCTGCGATAGTACGGAATCAGTAGCCATCTGAAGGCGCTCCATAAGCTGGTCGGTTGCAGCATTTCCATTATGAGACCTGTAAAGGCATGCGTATACGCGAGGATGGTCATCGCAGTTAATACGCAGCCAAAGAACAGACAGGTCCCTTCCTTCCAAGTGGGCAAGGCGTTGATAGCAAATATTCTCTCCAACAAACACGCACACTCCAGCCCGGGGCAAAAAGGAGTGTTCCAGTTTATACCCCGGGTAAGAGAGGTAAGATGTATCTGCTGGAGAAGATATCTGCGTCTCAGTAAGAAAGAGCATGTCCGGCTTCACAGTCTCTAAAAGTTATCTTAAACACAGATCGAGAAACTAATAAATATACATAGTTATTAGTTTCCTTCATTAAGTCATAGATATATTATATTTAGAGTATCACATTACATAATTAGAACAAATCAAAATAAAGTTCATTCTGCTTCAAAGCATTTATTTAAATTAAAGTATTCCTGGAAAGTCGTTTAAAGTGAAAATAACTTTGATTTGATCACCCTATACGGTAGGCTCGTGCCCCTCGTGGTGGACGTTTAATGAGCTGATGATGATGATGAACTTTGATTTTAATATTTATACTCAGTTTCGAAGTATAAAATTTTAGTGAAAGTTGTTATCGAAAAGATGAACAATAAACTAATTACATGCACAATCTCACCCAAAAAGTGTCCGCAGAAAAAGTCTACCCATCGCGGCAGTTGGGCAGATTCTTTATTCATAATCATACTAATACTTAATATGAAATTGTGAATATAATTTGCATTATATTATATATCGCTTGTAGCGATAAGGCCGCCTTTGCCCACTGTATTTGTTTTTATGTTTGTTTATTTCATTGTGAGCATAAAAGAGTCATCTATGTATATAATTATTTTGATAACAAATAATGAAACATAAATTTCTGTACAAAACACTTTTTTTTAAAGATTAACTTCTGAGTTGGCTTGCTGGATTCTTCTCAGTGGAAACTACCGCCCGAGCCAGTGGTAGTTTCATTGACATTCATAAGTGTTTTTAAGGACCTAAACTGAATAAACACTTTTCATTTTCATATTGATCGCTACATGTTATAAGTAGTGTGCTTGTGTTTGAATTTGTACGTTTTCGATGACGCGTTAAGGTCAAAATTTTATTTTTCCACATTATTTGACGAAAAATATGTAAGAACAACACAGAAAATATACTGATTTATTTATTATATTTTTTAAAAAAAGTTTTCTTTTTAACCCCACTGTGAAAATAATACGTTGGAGTAGACGAGTTCTGGAGTGGAACCCGCGTCTCGGCAGCGTAGCGTAGGACGCCTCTGGCCGATGGACGCGACGTTTTGCGTAAGGTCGCTAGTGGAGGCTGGATAAGGAAAAGCGTAGCACCGGGATATCTGCGCAAAATGGGGGAGACCTATGTCCAGCAGTGGACTGCGATACGGTTGAAGAGAGAACATAATAACGGGAGTATGTTGTGCTTTGCTTGTGGGGGAATAGAGGGTGGTACTAATTTGCGTATTTGTCCAGCAACAGCGGGGCACGGAGTCGACGGCGAAGCGGGCGGGTCCGAGCCATTCGGACGCGACCTCGCAGTGGTGGACCGACAGCTTCCCGCAGTCCCCGCAGCGCGCTACGACGCCCCGACGACGGGGACTCCAGCGACGGCTCCTCGCACGCTATCGCCCCACCGCACTACCATCCACCGTACGATGCTGGTAACGTAGCGGGAGACTCGACAGCGTGGCACTCTGACGCGCGACACACAGTCGTATGACTCCTATCCTATGACGCAGGCTACGAAACGGGTGCGTAGCATGAGAAGCGATCGCATGGCACGACGTAGATTCGTAGCGTGAAATGCCGCGCCTGGACGATGGCTTCTTCCACGTGCAAGGTCCACCGCACTACCACGAATTCATTTGTCAGAAATAGGTGGTAATAAAAACAGATGTTTGTTTGTCATAGATTTAATAATTTTATTAAAAAGGAAATAATGATATTTTCACAAGTTATACGTCTTTCGTTTTACAAGTTCTGATTTAATAATATACTTTTTTGTACCAAAAATACCAATCAAAAGTACCTAAAAAAATCAACACAAATTATATAGTGCAGTTATTAGGCGATTTTGTTACAGGTGTCGACGCCGAGCAGCCGGAAGCGCGTTCCGCGATCACAGACCTCATGACCCGGATGAGTTCGGCAACCATATCCACATCGGCCAACCTGGTCAACAACCTGACGGCGCGAATCGTCAAGTCGGAAATACGCACGAGCATCGTCAGCATCAGCTCGTCGCGGATAGAGAAGAAACGGGATGGCACTAGCAACATGTCGCTGAGCACTTTGTCGGTGAACAGCGCGGAGACGTCGTGTTCGGACAGAGCTCCAGCCAGGATGTGAACTCGGAGAACGTGACCGAGGCGGTCAGCCGCCGCCTAAGGTGCCCTCGACTGGTGCAATACCCAAGAGTATCAGTTTTGACGCCACAGCGGAGAGACGCAAAGGTGAGTTGGTGATGTGTATAAGCTAGATCCCACCAAAAACATTCTGTAAAAAAATTGCCAAATCTCGATAGAGCTGCTTGTTTATCTCTAAAAAGTAATGAATCTAGACAAAGTCGTGCCAGGTATTCATTATCCAAAGTCTTATCTGCGGTATTATCCAAAGGTTCTAATTGGGGCCGAAAATGCGGCGAAATGGATCCTGTAAATTACTTATGGTACGGTAGTGTTTGCTTCGCGCTCGACTTTTCGGAGGCACTGCCGTGCTCCGTTTCGTACCTATAAATACTGAATTTTGCGCCTGAAATGTAAAGCACTGGAAACCAACCCGACATTTTTTTAATGTGTACTCGGAAACTAATATTGTTATATTTTTATGCAGAATTTCTTTTAAAAGAATAAGTATTGATGAATCAATGGAAGCTATCTTAAACATTTTATTTTAGGCTCATATTGTTATCAGAGAAATCTTATGAGTTCTGTGGTAGTTTTTTTTTTTTATTATTCTATAACATTCTTTTAAGAATTATTGATTTGAAATAAAACCGACAGTGGACCCATGTCACTAATTATTTTTGTTTTACATAGGGTAAGTAATAATGGGTCACAAATATATAATTCAATAATAATAATCTAATACTGTCTATAGTGTTTTATACATCTCTCAATACCGTTTTTTGTTACAGACGTCGTATCATGGGCGAGGAGGGCCTGGTGGGCAATCTGGACGAGCTCAAGAACAACGTCAAACGCTCCGGTGGCAACCTTTTGCATAAAATCAAAAATGTTCGCAGAAGGGTCGCTCGCTACAACAGCCGAATGGTAAGTTGAATTTGAAAGGCAGTGAACCGCTGGAAACTCGAAGAGTGTTTTCTATAGGAGCTTTAAGTCGTTTCATAAATGTTCCTTTATTTCAATGGTCGGATTGTAACGTGTTTAGGGGCGTCTAAATAAAAATAGCGTGAGTTTTTTTTTAAATTCTTTGTCCCCATCTACTCCTGGTGAAATATCGTGAGATTTTTTGTTAACCCTTCCCCATACCCCAATCTCACTGAGTGTCCAAAATATTTTACGTAAATGCGTTGGATTGTTATTGTGAAAAAGAA
>PQWD01009655.1:0-69670 GCA_019425675.1 Leucinodes orbonalis | reverse complement strand
CGCAGCAAATGTGTCCAAACTTTTTCAATAGACAGGCGAGTGAATATAATATTATGAAGCAGATTATAAACAGTACTATAGAAAGGGCGACGTTAAGCCTGTAGTGCCAGTTTGCATTTTCTATTTTTGGCACGAGAGTGTTGGGGTAACAGTACATTTTTATTTCCGTGTCTGTAAGGTTGACGAGCTGTGCGTCTTCCAAGCAAGCCAGGCAATGGTACTCTCTAGGGCCTGAACACGCTGCACACGTATAGTGGCATGGCAGACATATACGAGGCATTTTAGAACCACCGGGCTCCATATCCAAAGCCTCCAACGCCGTCGGTTTCAGCTCGTCACCCTGTCTTTTGCCACAGGCTTACTTTCACCAGGTTCAGAAAAGTACGTTAAATTACGCCTCCCGAACTGCGCTCGGTTAAGACTTCACTCGCGTAAGTTCCCCCCGGACAGTTCTCGAAGCATCGACCGTCGTACAAGTGCAAACCCTTGGCGCATTCTAGTGAAAGAAAGAGAACAAATATATTTAATTACACATGTATAAACGAGATATTATCTGCCACCACCCAGTTCCAGCGTCCATGCAGTTGCGATCTCTTGCCAGCAGACCAATGAGGCGGATGCGTCGCACGAGGAGGCACGTAGTCAGTTCGCAGCTTACAAGTGATTGGAAAGTAATGAGGAAAGGGACAGGATTAGAATCTTGTCACTGATCTCAAATAATTTTGTATCATTACATCTGTATAGATAAATAAATAATGGAATCAAGACGCTAATAGATTATTAAACATACATGCACAAAAGAAAAAAAAACGTGCACAAAATTAAATGAAATCAGACTGTTTATAACAAAAGAGTGATTCGAATGTACGGGTAAGTATATATTAGGTGAGAAGTACGAATAATAGAGTGTTAGTATATTGTGAGACTAAGCGTAAACTAATGGCGTTATTGTTTAACACAAAAGCACGATCAAAGCTAAGCAGGCATGCAACAAAATAACACAATGAAAAACAACACTAAAGACTTAATAAAACAAAAATGTATAAAGTTGAATATAATCAAAACGAAATGTGACTAACTGCTATTTTCCACGCGTTTGATATCAGAGACAAGACTCACAATTTAAATTGTTCCAAATGAAAAATCTGCAAAAATTTTGTAGTAAAAGATTGTTTTTATTATTTTTCCTCACATTAGATTCAATATATACAAATTATGCATCAACATTTACAATTATTAGATACAATTTATTGGATTGCTACTTAACGCCGATTGGTGATCAATTTTACATTTATACAACAAGTGTTATAAAAATGAGCGTTATTATGATTTCTCCTTTGGCGAGTTATGATACATTAACAGATGATGCCATAAGAACTTCATAATACGTAGAGCCGACCACGTACGGGGGTTGGCTAGTTATCTAACAGCTATTGACCTATTCCAGTACATTTGATACTACCAGTCGATGAGAAATCATGATCATTCAGTCGTTTCAATTTACAGGTTCATGAGCAAATTTGTACAAGTCTCCAAATTTATTTATTACTGATACCATAGCTACTTATTATATACAATTATAGTTACATTACGCTAGATGGATTGGCAATCTTCTCTATGATCACAACCACAATATGCATTATTAAATATCTACACGTTACATCAAACATATGAAACTACATATATTGTTACATTTTGTCCATTGCGGTATGGTAATGTGACAGTTGACATTGTACTGAATATATGGAAGTGACGTTTATCGGTAGCTATAGTAAAGTATCCAAAATGATTCAAGAAACAGAAAATTGTGATTGTTTTATAACAAAAAAGTAATTTGAAAGTTCCTCTTAGAATATAGAATAGCTCCTTAAATTTTATGTTATTAAATTTTATAAAAAAATCTGGATGATATATTATGCATGATTAATAACATTAAGAACATTTTAAATAAAACATAATCCTGTAAACTGTCGCATTAACCATAAGTTTTGAACAAAGTGATTTTTGGAAGTACAATAATAATTTAACATGCGAACATGAAACCGATATGTATGCAATTATATTATTTTAACCACGTGGCGATTGGTTTTCTATCCCTTTCAACTTACATTGATCAACTTTTATAAATTTTCGATTATCGCCACAACATTTCTAAAGTAAATCAATTAATAACCCTCCTGCGGCAGTCGGGTAAATAATCTATCTAATCAAATATTAAATAATAATAAAATTATAAAAAAAACACTGAAAGTCATAATAAATGCGCTAACATTTGGTATGTCAATTACTTTAGGAAACCACTATATTAAAATCATTTAGATAACACATTTGTAACAAATAGACATGTTTAGTAAAATATATAGATAACTTGTGTAAAATGTAAAAATATTTGATGAGGATAAACAGATTTGAAAGCCCTATCTATGAAACTATAATCAATAAATCTAATTGTAAGTAGAGAAGAAATACTCATAATAAAAATTAAACAATAATTCATATCTGTTTATCGTTCAGTGTGCTAATTTCTTTTGCATACTGAAACTAAAATAGATATAAAAACATGGTAATGATTTAAAACTGTTCAAAAACATTAACTTATATATTTAAGTATTCATATTGTTTTTAAGTAAGTTAACATTTGATACATATGGATCTACTATAAATAAGTTATCGGGGATACTACACATTATTGGGGTGTTAAATAAATAATTCTTGCAGTGGCGTGGCGGCTCCTTTGGATTTTTTTTACCAAAAACTAAAAATTATTATCGATGCATTGTGTGTGAATTATCATCGTCATTGATACTTTAAGTATTCTAGTTTACGAATACTCGATCTAGCTATAAATATAAGTATATTTAGCTATCCATATAAAACTATCTACGCTAGGGTCGCCACTGTGTGCTCGGTAACATCTCATACAAACGCAAGCATTCCCATTCATCCATCAATGTTATTTTTATGAAGCAATTACTCGATCAAAATGGACGTTATATTGTAATATATACTCGTATTACTATTTTAATGTAATTGCACTTTTTTGCTCCTCGACACTTTGCTCCTTGAACAAAATAATTCTAATTTGTTGGAACCTTCAATTTTGTATCTGTGTTTGTGTGATTTTTGGGGTAATTGAAAATAATAATATAAAAAATCCAAATCCCGTTTGAAATAAGATTTGAAAAGTAGCTTACTTACTTGGTGGTAATTCAGATACTGGCTCATATAGATAGGCAAGACCGCAGTGTCAGGTATCGTCCAGTGAAATATGACTGTTAAACACTTCAGTGTTTCAGGACTACGGAACTTAATGGGTATAAGACATAACCACCAGCCGTTTAGAGTGGGGGCCGTAGGGCAGTATTGACCGAATTTCAACATTGCATATTATATCATGGGAAGACGTATGTACCTATAACCTTACTAAAACTCGTTTCTCGTTACCTTCAATATATCTTTATTTAAAAAAAACCTTATATTAAATGTTTGGAGTTAATCTATTTTCTTAATTAATCTCTTAACAATAATATGTTGGGTGCTTAGGTAAAATTATATCTGGTAGTTCCGACGCTTCTGTGATGACATCTAGATAATATATCCAAGAATAAAGCTTATTTCCTTTGATACGCGATCTATTTACAGCGATACACGACCTCACAACAAGAAGGGGAGCTATAATGGTTTTTTTCCAGTAATTTTTCTTCATATTTACTTAATAGAGGGGCCGAAACTAAGCCGAGGTAATACGCAGGGGGTATCGAGACAAGGGATCGAGGTGAGGCCAGAATTAAGTTTATTGCGATATAGATGCTACCTTTGTTTATTATTTATTCGTGAGAAAACAAAAAATAAATTAACCGTGTGTCTGATCATGAGTGTCTGAATATTACCTATAGATTTTCATTCAACCACAAAGGAAAATTATTTCTTAATTTTTTTTCGATTATATTTGATCTTAAAATAAAGATGTTTCAGTCATTACGACCTTAATTATATTATTTACATCGATAAGTTTGAGTTCCGATTATCACACAAACGCAGTTACAAACATAAATGGGCGCGTAGCGTCGTATTTTCTTTTTAGTACCAAAAATGTTGAGTTGCATTTACATTTAAACCTTAAGTTATAATAACACCGTTTTGTGGATAGGACAGCAGCTAATAAAACAAACATGATATAGGTAACATAAATATAGGATATCAATAACAGCTTGTACTTATTTTTAACTTGGTAAATTTTAACTAAAATCACAAACCGCTGCGTTGGCGGCGAGAGTTTGGCAACACTATCAGCTATTTGGTATTCGAATACGTATTTACATTACTCAGATATTTGCAGTAGCTAAATCTATTTCAATAACATTATACATCTGATACAAGTATATTATGTAGCGCACCGCACTGCTAAAGATTACCTTGCTATTTAATTTACTTAAGAACGCAACTTCGGTATGCTAACGTAACAAATATTACCTACGATTATTAATATTAAGTTAATATGGATGGAACTAGGTTGCGAAGTGTTGCGTACGATCGTAAAGTTTTTATTTTATCTGTGGTGTTTTTTGCGAGAAATCTTTAGGAATTAAGCCTATTTTTCAGTGGCATGAAACTAAACAATATACCTAAAGGTACTTGGTTTGGACATTGCTCGCACCAACCAAAGTGGGCAACGGAATCAGACAATTACACAAGCGAGTTATCCCGATATCGATATTTCCTCCGATCACCACAAGTATGAGCGAACGAAATAATAGTGATTCATGGCGCACTCACATGCAATTGGAACTATGGGTGACGGTACAATCGGATGCGGCGGCACTTGAATAGGGACCTTAGCGTAGGGTTGGGATTTATTATGAGGGTTATGTTCGGGGTCTAGTGGCGTAATGACTACGCCATGTGGGGTGAGCCGACGCGGAAACGATGCTGGAAATTTTTATGCGTGTTCCATCACACTTGACAACACGGTGTAAGACAAATGACCCTGATCATGTTATAGTAAGAAGAACATAACCGGTATGATGTTTTTTATACTTGTATAGTTCTACTTTTTCGTAATACGATCATATTCTTCGTGAACCGCAAGATAAACCTACAAATTTACATTTATTTCACATGGTCAAACGCAAAATAAAATGAGCAATAACAAGAAAATAAATTTTAATGAGATCCAACTTAATAATGGTTTGTTAATAAACACTTAGTTCTAAAATAAATTAATATGTTATCGTTTTAGAAAAGGAACATCATTTATTATTTTATACATTATACATTTTATACAAATTACATTATTTTATAAGAAATCTGAATTCTGAAAAAGGCACCGGTCCAAAGACATATTAGAAGTGGAATCGTCCAGATTGTCGAATATAGTAATTATAACTTGTTTTGAGATAAATAGCAAGAAACGACATCTTCCTATTAAAGCATTTGCAACTAGCATCGATGACTTTAGATCCATTTTGGAATTTCAAAATATTGCATTTTCAAATTTATTCCGTCTTCCCGTATTATACCGGTAGATTCTTTGAGACGGACGATTCACTTTACTATTCCACCAAAGAAAACAAAATACAACTCTTTTAATGTTTGCACTCCTTCGACAGACTTTATTTATTTATTAGACCTGAAAGAGTTCTCATTATTGGAATTAGGAAGAAACTAGGGCAAACGTATTCGTTTTCAACTGGCCGTATTGGTGACACCATTATGACACTTTATCCAGCAGTATATTCAGCATTTCATGTTATTGGTTGGAAATGAATTGTCTTTTTGTATTACCAATTAAAATCTACCAAAAAATGAATGACTGCAAAATTGTACTATTCAGAATTTGAGATACAATAAAGATCCTTTTAGCATATTTTATAGTTAGCTGCAGGCCGATCGCGCTAAATTTTGACAGCTATAACGTAACTACACTTGGACCGAAATACAACATTTTAGTCAATTTCATATCGCGCTAATCATTTGACAGTTCACGAAATTGACCCTTATATTTATGGCAATACCGAATATCGGAAATGTAAACTATAACAGAATCGGAATGATATCATAATTACCCCCATATTATAATCGAAACGTTTTGTTTTAAAATAACGCTATTCGCGTGCTGAATTAAGGCACTGTCATGTGCAAGTGAAACGTTTAAAAGCGAATGCCTTCTTTCGTTAATTATGTGACATACATGAAGTTGTACCGTGCCATCAATTTATAAATACATGCCCCATATACTGCTCGGAGCGCAAAAACAAAAGGTCTTTGATGTTTCCAATTACATCCTTCCTCGGCCTTCAGAAAGGGGGCGTAAAGAAGCTAATTGTGCTATTTCAATCTCGATTCTGGAATATTTGTCAAACGCTAAAGAAGGTTTTATCAAGTATTATTTTGGAGTGTTTTTGGAACCGAGAAATATTTTTCTATTTTAAGGCCCGTATTCAAGAACAAGACTCAACGTTGATCTTTACTTAAATTGAGTCAGAGAGGGATAGGATCGCTACATAAAGATCGACGCTTGAGCCTGGTTATAGAATACGGGCCCAAGTATTCTATGTATGATGTGTCGATTGTTAATGTACCTGCCACCGGGTGTGATTCTTGTCAAGTGATATTTATATCTAATATTAAAATAAAATTAAAACCACCATTCTTTTTTAACGTTTTAACTTTGACAAGAAAACCCTTGGTTTAGTAAGTATGCATTAGTTTTATGTTTGCTGAAAAAGCATAATAACTTTTAGGAAGCATCCATAGCTGTATGCTACAACTTATGTTTTATTTGTAAGTACGTATTGAGTTTAGCTTCATTGATAGTGTTGCCACAATTAACTGATATTAAGTAAGCTACGTTCTCGTGGGCAAACCTCTGTAATCAAGTGTGTTGCATGTCGTTTCATCGTTTATTGGAAAGTGTTAAAACATTCGCTTAATATTTAAAAAAGGCATCAATGCACTTTAAACCTAGAAAGCTGCCATTGAATGAAACTCATAATAATACCGTATTTCTTATAAATAATAAAATTTTCTAAAGAAAATATTTTCAATATTACAAATGTTTATGACACACAACACACCGCACAGATTCATCGCCACAAGTAAGAACTTCACAGGCTTTAGACAAATGACAATCGAATCAAAACGACATTATTATGTAATTGACATACGCCACCGGCTTATGTCATTCATGTATGTTTGAATTAAAAACGAAAACGATTGTCACTAGTCTGTTGCTGTACAAACTATTGCACCGTCAAACACGGCGCCCTCGCGGGTCTTGAGCACGTCGAGTCCGGAGCGCTTACATCTACACTTAGTTTAGCAGTTAGTACACAGTCGCTTATACTTAGGCTAGGTTTGGGGACGGTCCTCCGGGGGAGGCGAGTCTGTGGGTGGCCGCGTATGGCCTTTACTTCACCGGGTAAGGCTGCCAACAGCAAGAGCAAGAGGCACAAACCTAGGCAGCGGTGGGGGGGCATCGGCGCGTGCGTCGCGCATCCGTTGGCCGCGTGCTGATTGGCCACGCCCACTCCGCTCGCGTCCGACGACGCAGAATTCTCTTCGCGGATCTATAGGAATAGAGTAATTTTGTAAAAGTAAATTACACAAATCATTTGGAATACAATTGTCACCTAGTACCGTAAAAGGCGACTTAGAGACAGTATATTAAGAAGAGACACAATAAATGGTTTATTATTAGGACGTCCACAACGTTAACTGTTCACGTACCGTACGTATTACTGGATAATTACTTAGCCACGTTTGGATAGTTCGGACGTGGGTTAGTAATTATCCAATAAAACAAAGATTATGTAATTATAACACTACTAAAACTGTTAACAAAATTAAAATGATTCAATACAAATACTGAATAGAAAACTAAAATAATAGGCAGAAATAAAATACCAACTAATACCTTCGTATTATTAAAATAAAAGGTACAATATACAAACTTAATAGAAAGAAACTACGGAGTATTTTACTAACAAGTATACTATAAAGTTATTACAGTAATATACTCGACTGTTAAAGACACTACCATCAAATTCATTCCATACCAATAACTGTGATCTTCGTCCCTCTTTCAGCAGAACCGAAATATCTTTGAATGAAAACAAAATCGTCAATGCGGGCTCCCTGCACAATTAGATGATCTAAAGCAATATCAAAGACCTGCTGGTAAAAACTTTGGAACAGATGAAAAAGTTTCCTTTATCTTTGATTGATGACGCGAACGAGTGACAGGGGTCCCGTGAAAATCCAACGGTTCAACCGGCGTATGTCGGGGAACCCGTTCAGTATGGTGTGTCATGGACTCGTTAGCACGGATTCATTAAAACTTTTTTCATTATGTAAAGGATTATATGGCTTTGCAGGAGTATTCTTGCCTTGCAAAATTTTAACGCTTACTGCAACTTTTTGAAAAACAAAAAGTGCCAATATTTTCTGACTAAACAAATATTTTTGAATATTTAAAATTATCTTTTAATGCTATTTGGCACATTACATAATCATTATACTCAACAAATATTGAATAATACCCAACACATATCAAATATCAGGATAATATGTTTATAATAGAAAATCTATTGTTTCTGACTCCTTTAGGTGTCATTGGCATTCAAAGGTTTAGACATGGTCGTTTACTTCAGTAGCCTATTCAATTGGTTGAATGCTAACATGATATATAGAAGGCTATGCCAGATATTTTCTTATTCGAAAAAATATTTGTTGGGAAGAGAAGTGACCTACATAGTTCGAAGGATTAGTAAAAGTGGCAGTGGGCAGGGCACACAGTGCGAAGAACCGTTGGGCCAAGGAGCGGAAAGGTAATAAAGTGGCGCCCGAAGAACGGCAATAGCACTTGACTGCTAGGGGTGGGTCCGCATATTAGTCGTTAGGGGAGGCCTCAGAGTATATTCAGCACTAGAACCGGCTTTAATTAAAATAATTATGAATACCTAAAGCACAAAATTGTATATTTTCAAAAATAAAAGAAGTTCAGATTTAATTTAAATTATAGATACATTATGCCTCATAACTGTTATTAAACAAATCAAAGTTAACGCTTTTAAAAATAAATTCAAATTCGTTATCTAAATTAACAATCCACCAACATTTCTACGAAAAGCTTTTTCTGTGCGCATTTATTCGGCAGCTGAATAAATATGGAATACAAATACGAAACAAAAGACACATTATGAGTTCACCAATGGATTTATTATTCAAAAAGAGAGCACGGTTTACTCCTCTTTTTGTGATTTAAAACCACATCAATTAATCAAATTATGCATATGGGCCGCTCATCCCCTCCTTTGAACAATCACAATTGTATTCCGCTAATAAAATAACACTATTGATAAATTAACTACAGTTAAATGCGTAAACACAAAAATAACAACCTATTCAAAAGTAGGAAAATTAAAAATCGTCAAAAAGTATGAAATAAATCTATCGTCGTGTTACCTTTGTGTTTTCAAATAAGTAATTAAAAATTTGGTATAATTGTGGAGCCTACATTGAAAATTAAAATTTAAAAAATATGTTGTTAAGTCGTAAATCCAGTATTTATACTGGCACTACGTGGTTCCTATCTAGACGACTCAGTACAGAGTCTACCACCTAGTAAAATGTGATAAAAACATGCCACAACAAAAAAAACATAATGCATACAATAATGGTTTACTTTTTCCATTTCACCATCGACTTAGTAAGAATATGGTAAATATTTTACTTTTTGTAGAGAAGCGAATCAGTGGAATGTGTATTTTCGATACTTCTGATTAGATCAGTTCAGTGAACGGTTCATTCGTTTAGGCACGCACGCACGCGAGGTGTTAAGTGCGTAACTACGGGTGTTTGTTGGTTTTTGGTCGTAGTTTAACTTCATTAGACTCTTCTTGTACAAATGAAAGGATAATTTGATACAATGCAGAAGTATTACTTCGCCGTTGAACTATTAACAACCGATACCTGTTAAGGGCTTCTTGACGGAAAAGTGTCCCATTGTGGGTTTGGTTTTATTTCCTAAAATTTGTGAGTCATAATGTTGGATTATTGACTATTAAGTGTTAGTGAACAAGTGCGAGTGACGGCAAATGAAACAAAACAGTACAACGGTCACTTTGAGTTCTCTCAAGAAGTCCGCGTAAGGTTTCAGTTAAGTCCCACATCTTTGCTAAAATTAATGGGGAAAGAAGAGTATTCATCTATATATACATACATCATCATCATATCATCACGATCATGTCCACCACTAATTCTTCACCAATCAAACAAAAGAATAATCACTAATGATGAGGAAGCGTGGTCTAATGATATTAGCCTGTTCCAAATGGAACGAAATACATAATAACGATACCGGTTATTGATAGTATACGTTGACAGGTAACTGGGAAGGCGTGTGTCTCACTGCAGGGCACAGGCCTTCCCACTCAGCATGGTTATAGGTTGTTTGGTATGTAACAGGCCTATTTGGTGGTTGAACTCGTTAGATCTCGTCAGTTAGAAGCCGTTGCTTAACATTTTTTTACCTACAAATCGGTAGTATATTTTTTGTAATAATAGCGTTGATTCTAACAATTTATAAACTCAACTAACTTTAGGAAGTCAATCGTAAATCTATATCTCTTATTTAACATATATGACCCATTTCTCTGAATATCGATACTAATTTAGATCAATATCACATCATATCATCAGCTCATTATAAGTTCCCACCGAGGAGCACGAGCCTACCCGTATAGGATGTATAGGCCTTAGTCGTCCACGCGGGCCCAGTGCAGATTAATGGTAATTTATTTCCACACATAAATGTTTGGAAATAAATTATAATTATCATAAAAAGTATGGATTCGTGAATTTGTGATTCGCTCACAAAACAATCACATACACATATTTTGAATTTCGAACACATTTACCTAAACAAAAGAGTACAAACTTTACTCTCTTCGGCGGTTCGTTTTTGAGGCACGGATGGCGTATCTACCTTTATATGTACAGAATATCATTGATTTCAGTATCTTACATCATCTGCCATCAAACTTACCGTGAGAGTCATGCAGACGAGCGCTAGGTCGTCGTCTATGGCGTTCTGGCGCACTTCCTCGATAGACTCTGGCACACTGGGCTGGTTCCACGCAGTGGGCTGGTTAGCCGGACCAGCCGCCAAGGAGTTCGTCTCCGGCGATACTTCAAACTCTTGGGGCGGCGTCTCGGTACCGTAGAATATCAACTCCCATTGCGATAGCGGGCCGGCTGTGGGGTAAACGGTGTTTTAATATTTTTATTGAGCTATTGTATGTAATGTACTAATACATACTTATAATATGCTATGTGACATCTACCTACAAAGGCATTATTTGAGTATATTTAAACTTGAAATAAGTTTGAATTTTACCAATTGAATGCAGGAAATCCAGATACAACACAAAATCTTTTATTTCTGATGCCTTAAAACATCATTGGCAGTCAAAGGAATAAAGGCAAGTGGGAAAAGTGCAAGGGGCGTTATTTTTAAAATCGTGTATTCTTTGTAAGGAATCAAGTGTGTGTGTCTGTAAGGGCTTGTTTATAAATGTAACGTTACAACTGTAATCGGATATTAATAAGCATTTTTTTCTGTAACGACCAACGTTCTGACCTATCAGAACCTTTTCGAAGTAAGAAAAATAAGATAATTAACATAGTTGGGAACTAAAAGACTTCAACTTAAGAATTCGCTGCTTTTCGATCTGTTCTGTCTTTATTTGTTAGCATGAGTAATCTAGACCTTGGGGTGTATTATTTAGTGTTTTACAATAAATGTCTAAGGCACTTATCTAATTAGTTTGTTAATATTGGAAAATGATTTATAAATCGAATGTTATATTATTATAGAATGGCTTTGCTTTCTACGAGTAGCAAAAGCAAATTATAAAGTTTATAAGGGCCCAAAGTCTATACTTATACCAAAAAAAAATATGTAGAAAATACACTAAAGGTGCTTGAGTTCCCTAAATGTAGACCTAAAAAATGTCTAGATTTAGGGAACTCAAGCACCAGTTCATGAAATAGCCTTAAGAGTTGGAAACCTTATAAAAAAAGGTGCATCGAAACGTAATTGGTGCATAGTAAATACAAGTTTTATGCAAATTTAACTACTACATACATAATACATATTCTAAACAAAAACATCTAAGCGATCTCAACAACAACGATAAAATAAAGAACAAAAGAATGCACATTTTCCGTCAAACTGCGAGTATGTTCGCTATATTCAAAAGGCAAAACACTGCAGCTCCGTTGCTTTTTAATAAAGGTACATCAATTCTCTCGGTTCAAGATATATTACAGGTCCTTTAAGAGAATCATAGTCTAGCGTAAATTACAAATTGATGCAATCACTCCTAGCAGGGAGTATTCATTTCAGATAATTACGTTCATAAAATGAAGTCTTAAATGAATTTCTTCAAATAATTCCATTCGTGGAATATGTTTTTGACTAATAACAGATATTTAAGAATTGTAACTTAAATAAGTGTCGCACAAGCTAGTGCGATTTGACAAATTTTGTGATAAGAGGCTCACTTTGAAGTTTCATCGACCGAAAAGTGTGGATCTATATCAAATGGTCATTTTAACTGAATCCTTTAGTCAGTAAACTTACGTATGAAGTAAACAAAAAATTTCTAAAATACACTTAGAACTGAAAAAAAACAATTAAATAAATAAGTTTGCTGGTTCCAAAAACCGTTTACGAAATGTTGCTGGTTGAATTCATCGTTTATTAAAAGCAATCAAAAAAGCCGAAATAAAAATTCAAATCGGTTATATCATCATATTCATCATTTACGAATTAAAAAAGAAGCGAAAATAAAGTTGCTACATATCAAACTGAAAAAAAAAACACTCAAAGAAAAGTAGGTGCCGGCGAAATATAATCGCAACAGAAATTCAATTCAATTAAACGTAGCACTGGCATAAAGAATTTGCAACTACTGTATTACGTAAACAATGCAAACACACTACATGCAAAGAGCGGCAGAGTTCCGAACAAAGGTAATTGACGTTAGGGCTCCAACCAAATAAACGAGCGCTACCAACGAATCAGCGGACAAAACGCATGCATAGCCAATGGTACCGTTGGCCTGCAGCGGCGCTGGGTATATGCGTTGAATTTTCGGGTACTGGTCGAAGAGGCTGGACATCTTGCGGCCGCGGACATCTGAAAGGGGATCCGACACGTCCCCTCTCAAATTGAGGCTTAAATCGGGAGCGGAGGTGGTCGTTGTTTTTGTGGTGCTCTCGATTGGCGACCGCGTCGCCGGCCTGCTCTGCTTCGACTTTTGAGCGTTTCTGTTTGGATTTTTCGAATTTTTGTTCTTCTTTCTCTTGACTAAGCCGACGGTGTATGTGGGGACTACGGACACTGCCTTCCCCCTGTTGTTTTTCCTGCCCGACTGCACCACCACGGGTCGCGTTGCGTTGCTCTTGTTACGCGAGGTGATCGGATTCCGAAACGGTATTGGGTCATTTTTAGCAGCAGGCGTGCTAGTTCCGTACAACGTTAAAGACCAGTCTTGCAATGTTGCTCGACCTATGATATTGAAATGTACTGTCACACACAAATATGCATCTCACACGTATTACATATTAATACGAATATGTCGTGGAATAAATAATGAAAATTATTTATACATTAAATGCAAGATAAATGTTACAATGTTAAAGACACTTAGTTACAGCCATTACATGAGCAGTCATAACAATATTTCAAAGTTAAATGGAATAGGTTCTGCCTCAGAGCTTAATTGCCGTAATGAAATATTTTATTTTACAGCATGATTTAATAGTGTTTGCAGCTGCGTTCGTAAACTAATAACACGAGGTGCTTGCCACTGAATAAAACACATAGCTGGTGCTTATTTTAAAGTTATTTTTACATAAAATACTTTAAATATTATAGAAAATTCCACATAAATTGATAGTTTGAGCACAAGTAATTAAACTATTTCCCACATTTTTTACGTTAAAAAGGAATAACTATTCTTATTTCAATTAAATCAATTTTACTTAATTTATGTTTTCCGCATTGAACAGTAAAATTTTGAAATTAGTAGTAAATAATGAATTTTACGTATTTTGCTGTATGAAAATGGAGTTCCCATTATTTTCGTTCCCAATATTCTTTATCCTTTTCTTAAAATTTCTTTGAAATATACAAGGTTATGCACAAAACAGTTTCACTACAACTTACCAATATAACGCCCTTCATTGGATACTTCCAATTGCCAGAAGCCTAGCGGAGATTCACCCCACATGTGGACTGACATGAATGGCCAAGAGTTGAAACCAGATCGCGATGAATCGTGCGCCCTGTTAAGACAAATGATGAATAGGTGAATATTTTTTTAAATAACCACGTAGCCCCTCTGTGCATTGGTGGGTGTTCACTTTTACCACCTTAAAATAGAAGGCAAAGTCCAACTGGAGAGTTACTTACAGAAAAGTAGCTAACTGTGTAAAACCCCAATTAAATTCATACCAGACATAATAAAAACCATTTTGACAATGCTTAATGAATGCAGTAACTGTTGATATTAAAAGAATTATTTTAAACCGATTAGTGTTCAGACCGAATTTAATGTTCCATTTGGCAACGGCGATCATATAAAAATGTCTATTTTTAGGGAAATTTAATTAAATGTATCATCTGCGAAAATGTCTTATGCAAAATACGAATAAAAAACGGTCAAAGACACACGAGGATAACAGTCCCTACAAAAAATAGATTTTCTTATGTCTTTTCGCTATAAGTTTCCCAGAGTAGGTAGTTACATTAATTTTAAATCGAATTCTCCTCAAAAACAATTTTTACATGGCACATTTTCTATGAAACAATAAAACACAAGATAATTCACCTCAACAATAGACCTCTACAGAAATCGGAACAATGAATGTGCGACTGTGCCGTGAAGTTTCGTAGTGCATAATTACTAACTTTGTCGTTCGAGACCGACTTGATGGTTCACTGCCTTATTAAACAAGGGCTTCATGGAAGTTACCCTACTACGCTCTATAACGATCATTTCACTTCACTAGTCAGAATATATTCTAAAGGAACAGTAAACCTTCCGTCTTGCATTATAAGGAAGGACCATAAGAGTAAAACTATACTTTTCGTTGTGTTGTACTTTCATCATCTTAAAATTACTAATCATTTTTTATATCAGATAAGTATTTTTCACAAGAGAAAGTGACTGTAAGTACCACTCGCAATGGGTTACAATCCGCAGTACTTTGATGTTGACTATCGTAAAAGTAGAAGTGAAATGTATTTAAAATAGAGTCGTTAAACAAGCTCTATGTAAGATAAATCAATATAACTTGATATGGACATTTATCTAAAGATATACTAGCTTAATACGATGTGAACGAAATTGGAATTATTTAAAATTATTTTTAACTGATTACATTTTGGCTTCACAAATAAAATGCAATTTATGTTGATTTTTAAATTATAACAAGTAATTTAACTGCCATGCGAAATTGGTTTTACGCAAAACATTTTATTAGAAATCCCCAGACCCCAAACTCTTTTATATAGCAACATCTGCTTAAAAATTTATTTGTCGAGTAACAAATTACCGAAGAAATGAGATATTAATAAGATTTTATACGGCTATTGAAAACATTTTATGGAAATTGAGTTCTTTTTATTTAATATATTTAATTCTGTATTTGATCGAGCGTAACAAGAAAATCGTTCAATACATGTTAATATGCAATAAGGGACGAATGTGATCAGTAAAAAATATTTATTTCAAATGAAGTTATTTGTGTTGATTTTGTATATTTGAAAGTAAACCATATTTATCAATAGGTAATTATTTGAACTCGTATTACAAAACCAATTCATTCAGACATATCTGAGAGGTCTTAGACATGACCTTTTCTCGCTTTAATGACCTCTTTCTCTTACCTATACTATTTACGTCTGCAGGTATAATAATTGAACTCCATTAATTATATTGAGAGCGTCGGTGGCGCAAAGGTGGACTGTTGCCCTCCTACCGGGGAGGCTGAGGTTCAAATCATGCCACGTACCAATGTTTTTGCGAATTTTCACTCTTACGGTGAAGGAAAACATCGTGAGGAAACCTGCGCACGCACGACTGCGAAGAGATTCAAGGGTTGTGCGTGAAGTCGGCCAATCCGCACTGGGCCCGCGTGGACGACTAAGGCCTAAACACTGTATTATTTTACTGTAGGAAATCAACACATAATTTCATTTACCTTATTGGTAATATGTGAAATACTAGTGATACTAACCTGGGTGCTAACAGCGTCACCTTAGTCCCAGCCGGCGACATCAGAGTGATCCTGACGTCACCACGCCGCGCAGCCGACAATGACACTCTTGCTTGAACATGCTCCAAGTAGTTAACGCCAGGACACGATCCTACGTCTAGCTGTGGGGATAAAACTATCTTCAGTTCCGAAGGTAATATCTCACATTACTGGGAAAATTGAATAACTATAGCGGGCCGTGCAACCAGAGCAATCATTCTCTCTCTCTCTCTTCAACCTATCGCAGTCTATTGCTGGAGATAGATCTCCCCTATCTTGCACCAGATATCCCGGTCCTCTGCTTTCCTCAATATTTCCTTGCTTTTTAAGGGCAATCATTACTTGTGCCCAAATGCCAAATTCCTTAGACTGAGCAAACTCCTAAAATGTCTGAAATCTCCTAGACAAACTGTCAAGGAGAACGGGTCACAATAATCTACAGGTCGCAGTCAATAAAGGTCTCTAAAAGCCTGAATTATAGGTACTATTAATCTGCTGTATCTGATTTCAACTTCTAATAAAGTCTACGAATAGCTAGACATAAAATAGGGTTTCAGGGACTGTGCTTATATATATGCAAAACTTATGAAGGTCCAAATAAAGTTAAATCCTGAATAAACTTTCGATCACTTTCGAAGGTACACGTGTACCCTAGAAAAAATAGCCCGATAACCTAAAAGGTGTTATGTTATGTGAAGAATCATGACTTTATCTGCGGGTTGCAATCATAAAAATATGTTTAATTTCATCGCTTATAATTTAGAGTTGCGATTAGTAGTTTGATTTCGACCATAAAACTAAAATTTGTAAAAAATATTTAATAAATATTTTTACTTGTAACCCTTCAAAATAATAATGTTATTAATTATGTTGATTCTGTAACAGCTGTTAGTTTTCATAATTATGAATAAATAATGTCAAATATCTATTGCCATTTATATTAGACCAAAGTAAGTCGAAAAATGTAAAACTTGGTGCAACGAGTCTGAGGGCGACCTGGGGAGTACCCTACCACCACCTCTTAAAAGAGTATTACTATATTGATACATCAACCAAATAAGGCGAAATTATATTTATGTATACTGTTTTAAGAGATCGCGGTAACTACCCAGGCCTCGTATTTCAGTTTCAGAGTTTCAGGGACGACTGTAGAACTAGTACATGGCAGGGATGAATTCAGCGTTTTACCTGTAAAGTAATTGATGATCTAGCCGGTATAATCCTTTGCGTTCTGGGCGCAGCAAGTTCGCATCTCCTCTGCGGCGGCACGGTCCGCCATGTTTTGGCGAGGCGCACCATTCCCCGCGTCGAGCAGCCCGTAACCGAAGGATGCGACACGTTGCGCCCGACGCCGTTTACGTGCCATTCTCCCCGAGGCTCAAACGCTCCGGTCTCGCAGTCCTGACGACTGAAAAAAAAATTATTCTTTTCTGTTCTTTTTTTAAAATGTTTGTTTCTTTCTATTCGAGTAGAAAACAAATTATGAATTTATGTTATGAATTTTCAATATTGTGTATGAATACTATACCTATTGGTGTCCATTTATAAATAAATTAAACAATAGTATAAAACAATTTTGCGCCAGGAGGCAACTTAATTCATTCCAGTACTACTTTTAACGAGTTAAAGCTTGTTAATATGTACTTTGTAACTCACACAGGTTAATCTAAATCATAATGTAAAATATTATTCAGTCAGGAATTGAAGAAAAATAATATCATTATCATTTGAATTCACTTTTTTTATGCAATATTGCTTTTTTTTTATATAATTTCTATTCCGTAAAAAAAATCATCCATCATCTCTTTATTAGACTAAGCTTTCCGCAAATTTATGGTCAGTACAAGAATACTAGGTACGAGTAAGATCACCTACTATAAAACTTTGTAAATAATTCCCTAGACATTTTTCCAATAAAATCCAAATATCGAAGTTGCCGATAAATCACGTAAAAATAACGCTGAAAAGCAAAACGGTTTACATAAATCCACTTCCCGTGAATAATAATACGGTCTGAACACTTTTTATTATTACAGATAAAAGGCTTTCGCTTATAACGGGCCACGTTGCCTGTTTATCCTGGTTAGGTTAGCAAAAATATTCAACTCTCTTATCTTGGATGCTACGCAACCTAACAGTGAACAAGCGTAACAAAGGTATTAGTTATTACTAAAAATGGATCTAAGGGTCTCAGATTGTACGTTTCGGTATTTTAAGTGTTTTATGTTATAAGTGTACAGGACGGTCTAGACGCTCACCTGATGGTAAGTGATACGCCAGACCATGACAGAGCGGCATTGAAGGAGACCAACAACTGACAGACAGTTATTATCGTCCATCAATGCCGCACAGCGCCCGTCACCCGAGACAACAGATGTTAGGTCTCTTATACCAGGTAAATTCACCACCTTGTTTCTTACTAAATATTGCTTAGCTGCAAATTGCCTTTACAGTTTTACCGGGCAAGTGACTAGCGCAGGTGCCTCTAAACTTAAAAAATTGCACGATAAGACTAAGAGTGTCCCAGAGCGGGACTCTAACCTCGGATTATGGTATTGCGGGAAGGGGAAATGTTATGTAACCTACTATGTGTATGGGTAGTAAAGCGACCCAGTACACGCCAGTTATAAAGGTACACCCACAGATTTCCCAATACAGGAGATGGGGCAAGCCGCGTTTAAAGTGCGACAACTGTAAGCTCAACGAGCATACACTGGCTACCAGTTTACGCTCTGTGAGACGAGTCAAGACGTACGAATATTAGAAGAAATTACCGTTTTTTTTTCCAAAATGCCATCCTGTGCAATTGTAACATGCCATCATCGCAATGAATCAGTAAATTTACCAAGAAATATAATAACTTTTCACAGGTAAGGACCGAAAAGAAATTGCGACACTGGGACTGCCTATAAACTTGGCGGCTTGTCCAGTCTAATGTATATTCTGATGTCTGTGGTACACCAAATCATGGTATCTTCATAGCGTGGAAGACGCTTCCAATTGTAACTAATAATTAGGTAGGTCTTAATAAAGATTTACTTACTCTCTAAAAATGTATACAATTTATAAAACATGTCACGTATTATTAATAATCGTGTTGCCATTACCAAAATCTTCTAAAGCGCCATCGCGAGCAAAAAGGCATCTAAATAAATTTATCACGACAAAACCGCAACCGATTGGGTGATCCGAGAAAAGGTCGCTATTACCTATAGGATTTCGTAGGTTTCGTTTGGTCGTTTTCGTTCCTTTCTTCGGAAATATATATGTGGGGAAATACCACACCCTGTTTAGCACGGTAGACCTAACACACAATTTCGTTATCTGTCTTCGTACGTGTCTTACATTTATATGACAATAAATACTTATGTGTGGACTGTTGCCGTCCGATCTGGAAGTTGCAGGTTCAAATTCCGCCACGTACCAAGTCAAAACGGATTTGATTATTTGGAACTAAAACGATTTTTATATAAACAATGTAGGACGCAAAAATGAATGACAAATCTGCTACTTCTCTTACTTATAAAATGGTTCTTCATTATTTCTGGTGGTCGAATAATTAGGTAAGGTAGGTACCTAGGAAAATTCAGTCACGAAATATAGTTTTAATGTTTTATAATAAGTAATAAATAAAAATTAAAAATACTCATAGGTAAAAAAGGGAAAAAAAAGGGTAGATTTAAATTAGAACAGGATATCGTACATGAACAACTGTGGGTCACATAATTTTCAGAAAAGAAAGGAGGTTTAGTGCTTTAGGAGGCACGTTCGTTGCGGTTTTAGTGGGCAGCCATTTCTAAGCCTCGGGTAGTCCGGTAGTTCGATGTTTTATGAAATAAGACAACACGGTTGATTTCATTGCAGTCAGAATGGTTCCTTTACCGACGCTATCGAAAGGAGAAATATTGCTATTACTATAGAAAAAGGCGACGTATGTCACACTATCACCACAAAGTCTACTTGCGTGTACCAAGCACTATTTTCTTATCCTACAAAGTGCGATTGCACTGAACAATAAGCCATAAATATTAATGTATGGGTGTAATATACGATGGCGTTTATCAAAAATATGAGTGCGTATATCTTCTCGCTCATAATGTATCATTATGGCAATATGCTCATACATTTTTAACAAGTCGAATTATGCGGAAGTGAACCTATACAAATAAAAAACTATGTAGTACGAAAATGGCAAAAGATGGCGCCAAATATTTTAGATTACCTACTCTTATGGTTGAAAGTCGGTGTTCATATTTTCTGTTTTAAGTGCACCCTTGAGACATGTATTGTTATATATAAGATTACACTCGTAAACAACTAAGCTTAGCTTTATTTTCCTCAGTTGTAACGTAGTTGTAGATTAAAATTTCACTAAAAAATATATATATTTTTTTTACTTTTATATTGACAACAAGTTCAGCGCCACAGATATCCGAATACAACTCGGATATCTGTATTTAGCACGAATAGCACCTTTGCCAATGTCAATTAAGGACAGTTACTTATAAGTAAGTGCCCACCTAAAAAATAAGGTACCATGCTAAAGATATAGTGTACAAATTAAGTCTCAAATTATAAAAAGGCGAATTGTAAATATTCGTAATAAATTATCAAACAAACCACAATATTCATATAACCACCAAAACGTTAAAAAATACTCTTAAAGGCCTTGGTCCACCCGTTCTCTGTACATAGTAATAAGTTTACACATTTTTCTTCTAAATTGTAATTTTTATTTTCGTAACTGCCGTGCAGTCTTTGTTAACAACGAAACGGGTTTTTTCTTTCATTGAAAATAATCTTACCTATATGCTGCATATCCCTCCACGTTAAATCCCTGTTGGCCTGCAACGCAAGCGCACAAATGCCAGCAGCTAGTGGTGCTGATGCAGACGTGCCCGTGTGGCCGGCAGTGCACGAGTGGTGCAAGTCAGTTGTCACCACCTGTTGAAGATCAGTATATGATACTAGCTGTTACCAAGGTAACATACTTCTAGTAGTATGTTTACAAAGCCCAATATATAAATCGCTCAGGAAACTAATGCAACTGTGATTTGGATTCTAACAATGGGATTGGTTCACAAATGTTGAGGGGTAAAGATACGCATTCAAACGCATACACTTACATACATAAACACACAACTACATACACACACGTACCTAAAAATTGATTTTATTTTTGTGGGTTTTATTTCATATTTCATGTTTCACTAGGTAGTAGATTCGATACTGAGTCATCAAGTTAGGTACCACCGCAGTGCCAGATATCGTCCCATGAAATAAGAGTGCTATGCACTTTTGTGTTTCGGGATGAAGGCACTATAGCTAGTGAAATTACCGGATAAGAGACCTAACATCTGTCGTCTCGGGTGACGGGCGCAGTGCGGCATTGATGGCGAATAATTGCTCTCCTACAATGACGCTCTGTCATAGCCAGGCGTATCACTATCAGGTCCTGACTGTTCACTTCGTAACATAAAAAAAAGTTTTATTTCCCTGCAATTTATCATATTATAACTGATGTGCATTCACTGTCACTAAAACAATTATTGTAATCCACCATGCCAATTAATTCCAAAAAAGATCTAATTTCACACCAATATGTTATTAACTGTGGTTCACATGTACTAAGAGGGCCGTCAATACCCTTCGCTTCAAATATAATAATGCTTTTAGAATGTTGTTGGGTCTCCCGCGATTTTGCAGTGCATCTAATGTACGCAGATGCACGAGTAGATGGTTTTACGGCCTGCGTTAGGAAAAGAGCAGCCTCACTGCTCAACAGAGTACGTGGGAGTCCCAATGCCATTCTGAAGGTCATTGCTGATCAATATGATGGGGTGATGCACAAACACTGTATCAACATTTTGATGCAATAGAATACGAACAAAAAAATTGTTGACATTTAAACTAACATAGTTATAAGTAATTCAATGTACTTTAATAACACTTTATAGATCTAGCATGTTCTGAAATAAAGAATTTTATTAATATTATTACCTATGTTCAGGATACTATCGCATACACTATTATTTTTGTGTTGTTAAATTATTTTTTTTACTTTGATGCAACATACGTGTACATAATCTGTATCACTATTTATCTAAATTGATCTTCCTTACGAACTCAGGCAGCTAATTCGCGCCTCTTTTTCTTTATCTAAGTCGAATTTGTTTGACCCCAAACTTAGGGAAACTTTGACATTATATGCCTGTGCGAACTAATAACAGTAGTGAAGACAACAATAGAATAGCTTTTCGCAACACAAAAACAAAGCGCTGCGGAATCAAATATAAGTTCAATTTGGTTGTTTTGTTGCATGGAAATAGAGACACATATAATCCAGGTCACAAATGTTGTTTGATGAAATTTGTTTACCTGCGTGCTATGTGAGGACTGCAAAGTAGGTACGCAATATATAATATTAAAATTAAAACTATACAATTTATATCACAGCCATATTCTAATCGAGTGGAATAGAATAATGAATAATTACACCAAGCCTGATAAAGATTTTAAACCGCTTTTCGGCCTCTATTGGGGTTTATAAGTATCGACATATAACCTCGAAAGCTAACTGCAACGTCTAAACAAAAAACTTGAAAAAATATTGACGTTCACTACACGCTCTCACCGTGGAATTAGTACCCGCGACCAGTGTTGACGGACTACCCATAATAGACCTTGAAAATCATCACTACTATATTAACTATAGTATCGATTTTATAGTATGGACTATAGTATCAATAGTTTATTTATTTTTTATTTATTTAATTCTTTATTGTACACTGAAATACACAAAAAAAAACAAAAAGAAAAGAAAAATTTAGGCATTAGTCAGAAGCAATAGTATCGATAATATCGACATTCTGTATGAATAGTATTTAAACGTAGATAGTATAAATACTATCATATCGATAGTATAAATACTATCAATAGCCCAACTATGGATGGCCAATCGGTAGACCTATCGATAGAAAACTTAAAGACACTAATCGATAGAAATCAAACGGCACTAATATCCGCGACAGTGTTGGATCAACTAGCTTTCTAAACTCTACGTAAACAAAAACGTGTAACGTTTAAAATTAAAATGAAAAGATTACATCTTTACCTGTTTCTCATTAATAGCACCACTACTATAAGTTGCGGCCAGTGTAGAGCTGCACATCTCGGAGTACCAAGGCACCTCTCCTCTTTCAGTCGCCGAGGATATGGATAGGGTCCAGATGGAGTTGGTGTAACCGTCGCAGTTGCAGTTGTCATGTTCCCTGCCCCCATTGCCAGAGGCCCACACGAATATGGACCCCTTTCCATTCCGGCCCTGTGAGAAAATTAGTAAGGAAATTATAAACAACTAGCTGGCAACTTTGTGTCCCTTAAATCGTGTGGAAATAAAACAAGCTAATTTACTTTGATTGGTTACTATACTTTTTGAAGTGTACACTATATAGGTGTGATTTATGAAATTTATTTATTTATAATTATAGGGAAAATTTACAGTTTTGTAAGAAAACAGATGTCTTGTAGATTAACTCAACACATTGGACGCCATGACGGTCACCGAATGCCCAACAAACAATAGAATTTCTGTTGTTCCTGACTTTTAGTACCAAATTATATTTGGCTCCACTTACGTAAATATCTTGGCGTTGAACAATAGTTAACTCAAGACTAGAGCATTTGTACCTAAGTATTTGTGTACTAGTTTTAAATATAGGAAAAGCCAATTGAGACAAGTACCTTCCTAAGTTAACAAGTATTTTTGTACGTATTAGACTTAGCTTAGCCTAGTTTATCATTACTGCTGCGTGTTTACCTAGTTATATTGGTTTCGATATTATCAGTAAATAGGTATTGACAGTTATTTACTCAGCAAAGAATGGGTGGCAAGCGAGTCGGTAACATATCTCTATACTAAATTAATCTAATATTTAGTGTACTGATATCTCCAAAACACCGATCACGCGTGAATAGTGTGAAAAAAGCTTTTACTACGGCTTCGTTATCGTAGTCGGCACGAGTAAAACGCGCAAAGCGTCTACATTAGACAACATTACAAGACAGAGATTCCATGTTGTCACAGACAGCTTATTTTTTGTTAACGGATGAGTTTTATAATACTATTGGATTCTTTAATTTACAACCTTATACACTCAAAGAACAAATATAAAACCTACCGATTTAACTTCATACAGCTCATTGAACATATCTAAAAGGTGAAGATCAGTTGGGAGCTTATAATATTCACTGAAAGAAAGGTAGTCGGGGTACTGAATTAATTGCATACGGTCCCTCGGACATTCACGATAGCTCTAAGAACGTAACGGTTCAAATAAAACAGAACAAGGGGACCGTCTTCAACACCCAATATATATTACAAGTGAGGAAAGGCGCCACCCTAAATATAAAGGCGACCTGCCCTTTGAAGTCATATTTACTTGGAGTATTGCTTGTAATGAACGACTAAAATACATGTTAAAAAGAATTCTGTATCATTCCAGAGTAGGTACAATTAGCTAGGCGATCGTTAAATACTTTCAAACTGAAAATTCCGTGGACATAAGAAAATCAGACTGAAACAACGCAATGTTGGTTTTGTTAAGTGTTTAACATTATCGGAGATCTAAATTCCACCTCTATTATTAGCCTATTTTTCTTTTCCCACGCCATATATCGTACAATATAATAATGCGTTTAGGATGCAGTTAGAGCTGCCGCGATACTGTAGCGCGTCGGGGATGTTTGGGGAGGCGCTGGTTGATTGTTTCTATGCAACAAAGTGTAAAAAGTACGCATTCCTGGTGCGTGCAGTTCGCGGCAGGGGCAATGGCATCCTGATCATGATTGCCAGTAGGTTAGACTGTGCGTATATTAAACAAACATACGCACTGTATAAAAAAGTACGTAAATCATCAAGTACCCATAAACCTTGGCACAGCAATGATTCATATCATCATCATCATCTCATTAATCTTCCCCATCGAAGAGCACGAGTCTACCCGTACGCGGATTTTTAGGCCTTAGTTGTCCACGCAGGCCCAGTGCCGATTGGCCGACTTCACGCACAACCTTGGAATTTCTTCGCAGGCGTGCGCAGGTTTCCTCACGATATTTTCCTTCACCGTACGAGCGTCGGATAATGTACATATAATTTCGAATGTCATCGAAAATTCGAAATGACATTGGTACGTAGCGAGATTTCAACCTCAGTCCTCGCGGTAGGAGGGCAACAGTCCACACCATTGAACCATCGACGGTCTTTTGCCACCGACCCGTATAATTATTATATTTAAATAATTTTCAAAAATGTAAAGCGAGAAAATTAAACACTGTACCAAGTCAAAAGACCGTCTGCGTAACTCTCAATCCAATTACATTTATGGAAAGTAGCAAACTCTAGGGAGCTTGAAGTAAAAGGTACGAATAAAAGTTTTATAAGCGAAAAAAAATATCGTTTTGGTTTTTTTTACAACACCAAGAACTTATTTAAACAGGTACCTACGATAAGAATTAATACTTAATTAATAATTATTTCCTGCTTAGTGGATTATTTCATTGTCCTTTTTTGCCTGTCACTGTTATTTAAGTTGAATAAATCGTAGTATATTATTTTGTATATTATAAAGTTTGTATATTTAATTTAGGTATTTTTTGTTTGCAATATTATACTATGTATGTATGTAAAAATTATATAATGTTTCTTTATATATATATATTTTAAGTTGATAGTTACATATGTATGTATTTAAGTATATATATTTAGGTTATTTGTTTTTCTCTTATTCTTGTTTATATGTATGCATACCCCTTCTTACAATTGTCCTCTTCTATTATAAGTTGGTTGTCTGGAAGAAATTACTATTTAGTAATAAGGCCGCCAATTGTACTTTTTTTCCTGTGCAGAATCTTGTTAAGTGTTTAATTTGTTTTGTGCAATAAAGAATTATCTATCTATCTATCTAATACTGGTAAGATTTGATCCTTAAAGAGGAGCTTCGAATAGATACTTATTCATACATCCAATAGTCATGCAAATGTGGGTCATGCCTCTTGGCGATGACGACATGAGGTTATAAAATAATTTTATATAGCTTCTGAGAAAACATTTCATGCTTTTTAAGTTTTGTGTTATTATCATTCTTTCTTTGAGTGAGTTTACACTAACTAACAAATTGTACGCTTACTAATAGATATATTCCTGTTTTACTTGAATTGTTAAGATTAGTACATAAACTTATGAGAAATCTCAATACTCGTGAGAAGAACACTGAGCTGTTATTTGCATAGATCATAAACTGAGATTAAATATCTGCCCTTTGGTCCTGATCAATCGAAAATAAAGTATATGACAGAAAATAATAATTTCACTGCAGCACATAATAATGTTTCCCCATTTTGAATAAATTATACATTATTCAGGCATTCCTTTAAAATCTCTCACATAATCGGCAATTGACTTCATTCATACTCATTTCACACCAATCCAATAAGCCCTTTCAGACTACCTGAAAGTTTCCAATCTCATTCTAAACCCTGCAAGGAAGGTAAAAGTATCATAAGAGGATTGTCCAAACAACTTTAGTGGGAAAGGGGCAACGTTATGCAAATGTAACTGGCGTCTGGCACTTGACCATAGAGTGGTGGAAATAGAGAGAAAATAATTGCGTCATTAGAGAAATTACTGCCGCCCCTGGTCGACTAGGGTTGCTACATGCAGTTCTTCTGAAATATTTAACTTTAATTCTCGTATCGTAAAATGTCTAATGAAAATTATCAGCAGGCCGCCAAAAGCTCGTCAGTTTTTGGTTAAAGTTTACCTTTGGAGAATATTTATGCTTACGTATATTCCGTCGGTGGCTCAATGGTGTGGACTGTCGCCTTCCTACCAGGAGGGCTGAGGTTCAAATCTCGACACGTACCAATGTGTTTTCGAATTTTCGAAAATATATGTACGTTATCCGATGCTCTTACGGTGAAGGAAAACATCGTGAGGGAACCTTCATGCACGCCTGCGAAGAGATTCGAAGGTTGTGTGTGAAGTCATCCAATCCGCACTGGGCTCGCGTGGATGACTAAGGCCTAATCACCCTATACGGGTAGGCTCGTGCCCGTCGGTGGGGACGTTTAATGAGCTGATGATGATAATGATGATGATGATGATGACGTATATTCTAAATAAAGGGTGAAGGCCTAACTATACAACACGACTATAGGGCGATTGGCTCGTTACACACAATGCGGATCGGTAGGTGTTAACAATTACCATCATAAGAGAGTAGCTAGGATTAATTGCTTAAAGTGCCTTTCGAAGTTATATGAAATTCTAGACGGTAAATTTCGGGTGCCAATCCGATTATCTCAGCAAACCAGAGAAGCCGAGAAAACGCTATTTTACAAAAAGATCCCTCTGTATTCAATAATTGTCCCCCAAATGTTCAAACTATACCCTTCAGACAAAAACAGGACTCATTTTGTTAAGACGACTCAGTACCTACCGAGTCCACCACCTAGTAAAAATTGTGAACTAGTGAACAAGCGAGACGGTTTTGATGGTTCATTATAGTTGTTGGAGAACATTTATGTACGGAAATGCTATCCAGACCTATGGGTATAAGATTGTCAATCCCTTACAAGTAAGGATAAATTAACCTTGCCTCAAGAACTACGCCCCCGGTAACCCTATTCGAGTCGGCGCTTGCCTGCCCTTCGGTAACTTAGTTATAAAATTGTTTAAGAACTTTCGCGAAAATGACTCGTATGCTGCAACAAAAAAGGGTCAATATCCGTTATGGATACCAACAGTGGCAAATTAAAGTAGCGAATTTCACAGCCGGCTGTTGACATTATTAAAGTTACGTAGCGTTTTGTATAAACCGAGCGAAAATAACGAACGCACCAGTAGGTACGCTTTTGAGTGGCGTTGATTACCCTTGTTTAATGAAAAAACGGTGCCGCGTCTCGTACGAGCTGAATCCGCAGTTGTTTCCTTTTTGTGCCTACAATAATGACTGTTAAAGAAAATAAAGCTTTTCACTTGCAGTTTGGATTTTTCATTTGTTGGACATTTGTCGACTTAGCGAAAAGTCCGCAATATGCGCATTTGATTATTGTTGACTGAATTTGATATTCGTTGGGTGGGAAAATAAATAAATATCTCTAAAAATCTCTATAAATACCTAAACAGACAGCGCTATTTAGCCCAAACCGAAACCCAAAGTATAGTGGTTGTACTATAGTTACTATACAGCAGATGGATATAATACCTTGCAAGATACATTAACTTTTATGTGTACTATCCACGATATTTTGCCTCTCGCCACCTATTTTCATCTACGCTAAGTTTTAAGCAAATGGTAGTATTTAAGTAGACAGATAAAAAGAATAGAGGGAATGGAACTTTGTTACCAATATCCCTAGACAAAATACTACTTTCGAACATTTTTAACCCTTCAACCGATAGAATTCCAGACACAATGGAAATCAATTGTTTCTGTTGGATATATCCGTTAGCGGCGGTTAAAGGATTAACAGTCATTTGCTTGAGTATACTACATACAAAAATACAAATTAATGAATCATTTACTATTGTTTGTATGTATTTTTTCTTCTATTACTGAATAGGTTTTTTTGAAAATATAATACTAACCTTAGTGACGCCTTCAATAAAAGCTCTAGTAGCGAGCTCTCCCGGCCCGTCCACAGTTTTCCCATCGTCATCTGGACCCCAGGAAGCGCTGTAGATGTCCACATGCTGAGGGTTGAGACTCAGTGATCGGGCTTCAACCGCATCGGTGACGTCGCCGTCTAACATACGAACACCTGTTGGAAAGAGATATATGTAAACAAACATATTGTAGGCATTAAAAACAAATTGCTTTTATAACAGAAGTAAGGCAACGCGTATTGTCACAGTGGATGGTTTGATTATGTACCTACAGAAAAGACCAAGGGGTTACTGCCATATCTTAAAACTGTATTATAATAATATTACTTTAATTCTAATGTATCATCATAGTAATATAGTTTTAAGAGATGGCGGAAAGCCCCCTGAGTGGCTCTTTGGGCATAAGGAAGTATAGGTCTGTTTCATTATTTTTAGAACAATATTTTTTTTGTATCATTCTAAAAATTAGTAAACATTTCTCAAAAAAATAAAATCAGAAGAAATTAATATCTATCTATCAATATCAATATCTGACATAAAATAAATTGAGGAGTTTAAGAAAGATAATCCCATAGTCAATGAAACGGAATTATTTAAATAAACAGTTTCACGGTATAATATGCCATTACTTTCATAACAAAAGACTCGAGTCACGTTCAAAATTAGGAGAACATTAGCCCATCAATAAAGACAAAGCCTGCAAGTAGGTGTAAGCCGGGAATTTTGTAACGCAAATGTTATGTCTGATTTACGGGCTCTTGTCAGGGAGCCAATTTAGCATCTATTTGGTTGGCCACGAATTCGTCTTTGAAGAAGGTGAGAATACGTCAACGGAATTCCAACATAAGTCACTACCCTGAGGAACATAAATTATTGCCATGGCAAGAGTTCAAAAATAAGGTTTTTAGTTATTCCAAGTAATTTAACTATTTTTAATTTAAATACAACACCAAAATAATATGTCTTTATGATACACATTTAATGAGACAACCAGTTGGCTAATCTTACAATAAGTGATACGCCTGACCAACATATGCGGTGTTAAATGAAATCAATACACATAGAAAAAGTTTATGGCAGCACAAGCCTGCGCCTGTCATACTAAGAAGACAGATCTTAGGTTTCTTGTACCCAGTAATCTCACTAGCTACAGTGTTTTTCCCTGAAACAGAGGCACTGGCATTTCATATGACAATATCTGGCATTACTTACTCGTACCTAGACAATTCAGTATCAAAGCTATCGCTTAATACGCACACCCTATATACAAATACTCTACCACATTTATAAACAAACGCACAAACCTATAAAACGCAAATTTTATGAATTTAATCTTGGCGTATCCAGACGATGCAATGTGATAATTCAATGATATTTATTTTGAGTTTACCAAGTGGACACACAAAACTACATAGATGAGAGACGAGCTCCACAAGGCTATTTATTTATATATGAAGTGTGCTGCTGTAGTAATAATCAAGCACCATAATACAAGCATGTAAAATATTAAGATCTTGTCTTTAACTCTTATCCGTTAAGCAGAATCAAAATTGTCCAGTCACCGGTTCATTAAGAACGAGTTGCAGTGTAGCCCGGAGCACTGGGCGATGGTATCTCCCTTGCGTTTTGGTAACCTAATTATGCAAATCTTGCTAATTAAATTTTAAACTTCTGCTGGTGTTTTGTCTTCATAGTTTACTGCGAAAACTACATTTGTTTAACTTGTAGTTTGCTTGCGATGTCACTGTGCAAGATGGTAAATAGACTTAATAAAATTATTGTGTTGTCCACTGTAGTAGATTCAAATTTTAAATTTATTTATTGTTTATAAGTAATAATAAAGTCGCTTCGAATCGTCATCGTAAAAATTAAATGAATAAATACTTTTTTATTTTTGCAACTGAACTAGTGGCGGCCATATTGAAGGACATACAAACATTGTACAAAAGTTAACTTAGTCAGTTAAGCTGATAGTCAGTATAGCAGCTAGGTTAGTGTAGCTGGACTTTTAGGTACAAATATAGAGTAAAATATATTAAACCCACCATTCGTCAGCCAATCAATCTCCAATTACCGACCAGTGTTGTACGGACTCTAATTGGAAGTTTTAATTCAATTTGCTGAAAGGCTAGAAACTCGCCTGTTAATTTACAAGATGTTTCGAAATGAAATTGAAAAAAGATAATTATGCGAATTTGCAAAGGTTGGAAAGGACCATGGCTTTTTTAGAATTTATTGTATTTAAATTTTTAGCTATGTTAGAGGTAATAACTGTGCTTGTAAATTGGTTTTTGAACACTTCTTAAGCAATAAGTCACTTGGTTTATAAGACACTATCAATTATAGATAACCTAAAACCAGTGTTATTTTAATGTTCGTGATCTTGGTATGTCTTGAGTTAACGTGCATGTAATACAATTCTTCCTTGCAATTCTTCTGTGAAGGCGTAAAACAGATAAATAAAAATATAGTGTCTGTAGTAACTGTTATTTACTGTAGGCTGTTTAATTATACATATGTACGTATATATACGGTACATACATATTATATCAAAATTCAGTCAGTCCGTTTGTTTCAATTATTTCTTTTTCGTTTACAATAATGGGTAGCTACCCATAGGTAATGTGGTCGCGGCAAGTTCTGACTAATTCTAGATAATATTTTTTGTGACAGCCTTTGACTAAGTTTCCTTTGTTTAATCCTTTGGAGACTCACTTGTCAAAGTTTGGAACTCGGTTAATTGGAATTGACTTTTGATATAGTTCATATTTCGAGTTAGTTTATTAGTTCATACATAAATTAAATTTGTGTGACAATTGCTTTTTTGGATTTCGTTAGGTTTTGTATTGGAATAACTAAGATATTTAATAAATTTTGCCTTTTGAATCCCGCAGCTTACGTGATTAAAATAATTTTAGGTATTGAAAGTCATCTTTTATTTTACTTAGGAATTTTTAAAAGGGCCTTAATATCTTACCTACTTATGTATGCATCCTATATAAAGGCATACCTATTTAACGTATTTGGGCTCTAAAACGACCTCTAAATGATACCCCAACGGTTAAACACATCCCAATCACAGTATACGTTATTATACCTATCTGTGGCAATACCCAAATAAAAATGACACAATTAGCCAAATGCGCACTATAAGTGCTACCTTTGCGATATGAACCTATTTTCTCCAGCCAAGTCGTTAACGTTGATAAAGCTCGACTAGTGCACTGACCACATAAGACAATTGGAAAGCGGTATGTTAACATTAACACATACGCGTATGTACCGCGTAAGGATTACGTGGTAGACATTCCACACATCCGCACAGCCCGCTATGGTGTCTTGTTTTTAATGTGCACCGCAAAGGAATGGAACTCTTTTCCTCCTTATGTGTTCCCCGAACATTACAACCTGGCCGTCTTCAAGGCAATAGTGAATAGGCTGTTTCTAGGCAGGCATGATCCATCCTCGGCGCATCATCACTTACCATCAGGTTAGATGGCGGTCAAACGTCTGCCTATAGAGGATAAAAAAAAATTCGCAGTGCAAGAGAGCGTCGATGGGTGAAATCGTCTGTGGCTCATAGGTGTGGACTATTTCTGACTTCCGATCTGGAGGGTGCATGTCAAATCCTGCCACGTACCATGTGTTTTCGGATTTTCGAAATTATATGTACGTGCATCTGTACTTCACCTCTTGCGATGAAGGAAAACATCGTAACGAAACCTGCACGCCTACGAAGAAATTCAAAGGTTGTGCGTGAACTCGGCCTATACTCACATGGCCCGCGTGGACGACTAAGCCTAAACGCATATACTACCCGTATAGGCACGTGCCCCTCGGTGGGGATATATAATAAGCTGATGATGATTATGATATTCTCACTACCAATGGCTGCCAAGTGTCAGTGCAGAAGATTTTTGGAGAAGAGACCGAGACTTGACAAGCATAGTATAGGACGCCCTCCGGCCCTACCGATCTTCCGACCTGTAGAGCACTACAGGTAAAGTCTGGGTGAGAAAAGCTGAAAACCAGGATGTAGGTCGCAGAATGGAGGACACCTATCTCCAGCACCAAACTGCGATAGGTACAGGCATATAACGAGATATGGGAATTTTTCCTTCAAAAATCTTGAAAACGAGGGATTATATTTTAATCTATGCCGCTATTAGATCAATATCGACGTATTTCCTATACCTAACAAAGATTTTATTTTATCTATTCAATGGGGCAAAATATGCCAACAACGTTGCGTTCTACTGGCCCATATTTCATTGTGATGAATTCAAGCGTCGAACAATATTAATGGATCACTTATTGAAATGGAAGTTCAGAAATGTAGCATTGTGGAATGACTTTAGAACGAGAGTTCAAATGTATTATCTTTTATCCGAATTGCGCTTAGAGTATGCTGTATCGGAGGGAAAATTTGAGTTGATCTATTGACTTCATCTTTTATATACTACTCCTTTAAAGTAAAGTATATCGAGTAAGCGTCGGTAGCTCATTGGTGTGAACTGATGCCTTCCGACCTGGAGGCAAATACCCAATGTATTTTCGAAATTATAATCTACGAACATCCAACTCTCTTACAATGAAGTAAAATATCGTGAAAAAACCTGCGCGCCTTTGAAAAAATTTCAACGATCGAGTGTGAAGTCGGTTAATCCGCACTAGGCCGCGGGCCGTATAATGAGCTGATGGTGATATTGAGGGCAGAATGGAATAATATAAAATATCACATTAAGGAATGGGTCTCAGCTACTACTTTACGATTGTAGTCGTGAGGACCTGTTAATCCGCGCATTGGGTTATGGCTGAAAATCCCAGTAGCCATGCTTCATGGGATGGATAGAGCCCTGCAGTATGACTATAATGGGACCTGCGACGGTGCAGTTCCTATTAGAATGCTCTATTATGGCACGAATAGCCCGATGACCATAGCCCTCAAAAACTTATTCGCTTAATTTGTATTATTTCTAAAATTCTTTGAAATTTACAGGCACAGTAATGTTCCACCCTAACCTTATATGGATGGTTATATCTTTTATAAATGTCAGCTAATCAAGCCCTCGTAATTGAGTAAAGAGCGAAGTCGGCACAGATGGAGGCGGAACTAATACAGCTTCATATAAGTCGCCGGCTGCAGCCGACTCCGATAATTACGGCCCGGCGGCCATTTTAATATCCCGACTTTCCGCCAATTCGGAGAAAACTTCACTTGCATTGCTCTAGTAAGGGTTTTAAATTGCCTGAACGTGGTTTTGCATATTTTCGCGTAAAGCGTACGTTTGCTATATACGAAAAACTAAACATTTAAATACCTACGCTAAAAGTGGTAACGCAATTACTTGGAGCCTACGACTTAACGTATTTATTTAACAGATATATATATTAAGCTAACTATAATGGGTTCGAATCTCGCGGGAACATTGTGCGGTTTTTTCTAGTTGGGTTGGGACATTGCAGGCTGAATCACCTGTTTGTATGGAAATAAAGATGATTACGTGTTTCGGCGGAGAGTTAACTCTTAGGTCCTAGCTTCAATCTTAACATGGTAGTCGACAAAGACTACCAGTCTGCATTAAGCCCGCATGATGGGTTATGGCTTAATCTCCCCGTAATTATGTTATGCGCCAGGCAGTGGGCCGTTATAGGCTTATGATGAATATACTAAACTTAGTTAACCCATTGAACGCCGGGAATCCAGATAAATCTATTGAGTCTGGCGCCTTAAGGCGTCATAGGCGGTCCAAGGGTAAAAGGATGAAGGCAGGCACTGGCATTACTGGAACTTTACATATAAGTTAGCTTCTCCACTGCGAACGTAGTGACCTCTGTTTCTAAAGCGACATTTCCGATGAGGTGAGTAATCTTCTAAATGTATTTTTTGTCAACGAATGTTGTATATAAAGCCAATGAAGTTGTTGAACTTTAAAACCGCCAAGAACCGAGACAGGAGAAAATTTGTTGTCTGATTTTCGAATGTTCCGTTTTTTACGTCTGTCCTGTTTAGCGGTAAGGCCACAATTTTAACATTTCACGCCGGCTTCAATTTATTTTGATGATGAATAAAAGGCAAAAATATGAAGCTCCAGTTTTTACGAGAGCTCTCAAAATGTAAATCTCATCTGCTGATAAATTAAGTGTAAGTCTACAAACTCATGATGAGTTAAATCTTTAAGAAGTTTTTTTTAATTTTTAACAACGTAACTTGAGCTTATCAAAATGATCTCAATGTTTGTGGGCAAAGCATTATTTAAAGTTGTTAAGCATACATTAATTGTTTTATTGGGGGAAATATTAAAGACGGTACATTTTCGATATTCCCTATCGTGATATTATAAATTATGTTTTGACGAATTTTGACGTATTCGTATGAGCGTCGGTGGCTTAATGGTGTGGACTGTTGCCCTCCTACCGGGAGGCTTGAGGTTCAAATCCCGCCACGTTCCAATGTGTTTTCGAATTTTTGAAAATGTATGTACTTTATCCGACGCTCTTACGATGAAGAAAAACATCGTGAGGAAACCTGCGCACGCCTGCGAAGAGATTCAAAGGTTGTGCGTTAAGTCTTCCAACCCGCACTGGGCCCGCGTGGACGTCTAAGGCCTAATCACCTTATACAGGTAGGCTCGTGCTCCTCGGTGGGGACGTTTAATGAGCTGATGATGAGTCGACAATTTTTTAAGTAATTCTACGGTACTTTTTTTATCAATTTCGTAAGATATTAAATGTAAAGATATTAGTCGAAGTCGCCATATTAGTCGAAGGGCGAACGAATGAATTGCCTGGTCAGTCTGGTGCACCGTAAAACAAGTTTTTCAACCCTATAGGGCACCAGTCTTTCACTTCTACACCTGGATTATTTTGCACTTCTGTTTCGAGATGAGAGCACTGCACCTAGTAAAATTATCGGGTAAAAGAGACCAAACATCTGTCATCTCGGCTCACGGGCGCAATGTAGTGTTGATAGTAATGACTACATTAATTTCCTTTAAGAGTGCATCTGTCATGGTCAGGTATGTCACTTCGCCACCTGGTAAGCAAACTGACCATCCTGTTCACTAAATGATATAAAAATAGGTTATTTATTTATGACGCTAAAAAGCGAAACTGCTCTAACTCCCATATAAGTTATGTGAGGGTAAAAGCAGTTTCACTTTTTACCGTCGATATTACTACTGCCATATTCATTCAACAACTTTTTTCTTACCTCCAACTCTAGCTCCAAAAGCAACGCCGACAGCACATAATGAGTTGTTGGCCGTCGCCGCGACCTCACCCGCGCACCTCGTCCCGTGTCGGTTGGAGTCGATCATGTCATACCGTGGCTGAGGGTCCGAATCGTGAGAATTCACGTCGTACGACGCCATTGGATCCTGTGAAGATTTATTTTAGAATTAACACCATGTCAACAAAACATCGTCCCGGCAAAATTAGGCACAGGTTTTATGGGTGATATCGCGGCTTTAAAGAAAACCAGCGTGAAACAAGTTGCGTTATATTTCACGAAGTGAGTGACGTTGACGGTTGACCACAATGATATTCTGTATATATTAAGGTATATACCATATATTCCCAGTTTCTGCAAACTCACCGAACTGGCTGAATAAATTTATGTACGAGTAAAAAGGATGTACTTATATTTTAATTAATTATGCAGTAGCGAATATGCACTTTTATGTTTGCCAATTGCGAGTTTAAAAAACATATTGGCTTTCTATTCAACCTATCGCAGTCCACTGCTGGACATAGGTCTCCCCCATTTTGCGCCAGATATCCGGTCCTACCGCTTTCCTCATCCAGCCTCCACCAGCGACCTTTCGCAAGTCGTCGTCCATCGGGCCGGAGGGCGTCCTACGCTACGCTTGCCGAGACGCGGTCTCCACTCCAGAACTCATCTGCTCCAACGGCTATCGGTTCTGCGACATACGTGACCAGCCCCACTGCCACTTCAACTTGCTGATCCGGCGGGCTATGTCGGAAACTTTAGTTCTCTTACGGATTAAATCATTTCTGATCTTCCTAAGAGAGACCCGAGCATAGATCGCTCCATTCGCGTTGAGTGACTTTGAACTTGTGAACCAATCCGCAGTCAGTGTTCATGTCTCAGCTGCGTATGTAAGTACGGGTAGGACGCAATTGCTCAAAGACTTTTGTCTTTAAGCATTGCGGAATCGTCGACGTGAAGACCTGACGTAACTTGCCGAATGCCGCCAGCCCAACTGAATCCTCTACTAGCTCCTCTCGAAATTATGCCGGCCAAGGTTGGATGGTTTGGCCCAAGTAAAACGTATCTTGCACAACTTCGAGAAGGATGCCATCGACGCATATCGGTTGTGGCATGACATGGTCATTGAACATGACTTTCGTCTTGTCCAAATTCATGCAAGCCAACTCGTCGGAGTTCATTTAGGCTATTCAACATCTTAGCAAGCTCTTCCGATGACTCTGCAACGATGACGATATCGTCAGCAAAGCGCAGATGAGAAATATACTCTCCATTGGCTTAATGAAAAATAATTATTTTCATGGTTTATATTTCTCATCCACCAAAATTGCTTCAGAGTAATTGCCAAGAACATTGAGGTTTTTAATAATTTATTAAAATCTTTATTTTAATAGAAGCGCTTTATATGTATGATGTCAACATCAGTACAATACAATATATTTTGCTACATAGTATGAAAAGCGGTATATCCTTTGACATATAATATACTTTAATGATAATGCTCGACACAATAAACGAGTAAATATTACGAAGGCTCATTTGATGTAACTGGAGCGTGTAACTTAATTGACAATAATTGTATATAACATTGTCAACATATCGAGCAGGCTATTAAAAATCGTTATTTATTCATAAGACATAACAAATTAACAATAGACAAATGTGACCTTATTTGTTTATTCATACGTAGGCAAACGATGTGGCAGTTCAAATGGTAGAACCTTCTTTTCCCAAATAAACACCCGTCTACAACAAAACCATTATATTCGCGGCTATAATCGAATCAAAAGCCACAGTCGTATTTAACGCCGCTGCAAATAATCATGCAGGTACCGCGATCCAATTACAAATTACCAGAACATCGAAAATTAAAGCCATTAAGGGATGAAACATGCAATTTGCAAGGCGATGTTTCCAGATGTCTCTTTCGTAGAAGCTAAAATGCAGTGTGCGAAAAATTGTTTTGCCGTTTTTGTGTTTGTTCCATGTTTTGTAAAATTTTAACAAATACAATATTAGGTAACGATCGCTTGGTTTTAAAATTTATTTTTGTAGCTTAGAATTTATAATTCAATAGTATATATGTATTCATATTTCATTAAATTAAAGCGCATCGGTAGCTCATTGGTGTGGACTGTTGCCTTCCGATCTGAGAGGGTGCAGGTTCAAAACCCCGCTACGTACTAATACGTGTTTTCGAATTATCAAAATTGTATGCACGTTTATCCGACGCTCTGACGGTCAAGGAAAACATCGTGAGGAAACCTGCGGACGCCTGCGAAGAGATAAAAAGTTTGTGCGTAAAGTTGATCAATCCGGGCCTGCGTGGATGACTAAGTCCTATAGACCCTGTAGGGGTAGGCTCGTGCCCCTCGGTGGAAAGAACCGTATAATGAGCTGATAATGTTACATATAGGTCCGACCAGAACATTTAATAACGTCTCATATTTGATATTATCAGTGTTTCCGAATATTGTATCTTGCTGGTTTCCAGTACGGTCCCCCTTGAACTACATTTAAACTTCCACATTCATCCTGAGACCATTAATATGTCGGACATAAATCATCCTAGATAACGTCATTTGGTCCTCATATAACAATAATAAAAATCCACTGACATTCACACAGCGGCATCTAGCCAGCCCCAAGTAAAGCGTGAAGCCTGTACTATGGGTACTAAACAACGGATAAACATACTTACGAATTTTTTTTGTAAATACGTACATATTATACATAGCAATAACCAGACCAATACAAACAGACATGTTCATGCACATAAATGTTTGTACTGCCCGGGGATCGAACTCGGAACTCTTGGTATTGCAGCCATCGGTCGGCAAATAAATATAATATTATGTATAAATAGTTCCACATTACTCTCCCTGATTTATACGACCTATATTCAAAGGGCAAACTACGATGCTTTGTTAGCGGTGACTAAATAAGTACTTAATCAACTTCAGAACCAGTAAAAGTCCTAAACAACAAAGTTACAATTAGTCGTTCTTAACTCGCCAGGGTTACACCTGTTCAAATTGTTAGTGAAACTGGTCTCTGAATATCAAATTACCACTTAGTTGCCTCATTCGTTACAGCTGGGATAACGACGCACGGCAGTTTATAAGCCAAGCCACGGTGCGAATAATTAATGCGGAGATTAAACTTTGGTATTGCAAAAGGCGTTAATTTACTTGTACAAACAGATTTACAAATTTTATTTTCATCATGAATCAAATTTATTAAGTATTTCCAATGGTCTACATAATTATATTTTATTTTGTGTTCATTGTGCGATATTTAGCTTATTTATTTCCATACTATTAAGAATATTATGGTAAGTTAATATGGAGCTAAGCTAGCTATTGGTCCAAGTTGTATATTTTTGTGGCTGACTAGTATACTGTTGTTACAAAACATAATCGCTTAGAAGTTATATTCCCGGTTGGATGTTACCTATCCATTAAGCAATTTACGTAGATCTTGGACACCTTTTTCCACATCACGTTATACAGTTTCATATTGAGAATTTTGTAATGACACATCTTCTGTTTATTCTATCATGGAATTCGAGTAATTGCAGAAAAGCACATAACACTGCATTAAGTATCTTGGTAACTGCCAAATGAGATGGTTAACTACAAAATAATAAATTAAGCGAACTTTCAACTCAAGACTTGCCTTTCATCCTCAGGTCATTAAACATCTCCACCCAGGAGCACGAGCCCAATTGTAAAGGGTGTATTTTATATTGGCCTTAGTCGTCCACGCGGGCCCAGTGCGGATTAGCCGACTTCACGCACAACCTTTGAATTTATTCGGAGTCGTGCGCAGGTTTCCTCGCGATAATTTCCATCACCTTAAGAGCATCGGATAAACGTACATTATAATTTCGGAAATCAGAAAGCATTGATACGTGCGGGATTGAACCTGCGCCCTTCAGATCGGAAGGTAACAGTCCACACCAATGAGCCACCAACGCTAGATTTTAATACAATATTTATATGCAATTATTTCGTATAATATTTCACCATAGGCACTTTACAGAAAAATCTGGATGTTGTCTTACCTTAAACTGTCATATTAAACACAACACGCTTTATCTAAAGATTGTTATAAAATACGACATAAATATATATATACTTACATAATATATAAATAATACTTACATAATTAGCAACTAAATCGGGATGATCAGTCTCAAGCCCGTCGTCTAGGATGGTGACGACAACCCCCTTGCCGGTGATGCCTTCCCGCCACGCCGGGATTACGTTCATGTCGAGGCCTCCTCCACGGTTCTAAACAAAATTATATTTTTTTTTATTGGAATGCAAGCAAGCAGAAAGACTGACAGATGGTATCGATTAATAACAATTTCAGATCCCTATTCGCGTAACCGGAGTGTGCCGGGCCGCTTTTCTCCGCAAACATATCTTAGGCTAAAGCTCCGCTGAAGCTGTAAAGGCCATCTGCGGCCAACAGCAGTAGTCAGTTCGAAAAAAAAAAACAATTTCAGCTGAGCTCCAATTCGGCTAATTTTACAATGCGCTAATAGGATGGTTAGTGTATCTATAATAATATGCACTCATTTGTTCTGTTTTATGGTAGATTTTAACTGGTAGACACCACTAGAAAATTCATTCTACTATTTCACCATATTAAACAACTTTTTTTGGTGGACTCTTCGCAGTAAGTCTCAGATGACATTCTCGCTACATCGGGAAAGTGGCGAACGCAGAAAAGCTTCAGCTTAAATAATAATATTAAAGTTTATTTCATAAGTTTAGGTACACTTCTACATTTTTATAAAATTTTCTAGTCAACGTAACATAAATAAACAGTTCAAGAAACCTTTACCTCCCGTGCTCGTCAATAAAAGGCACGGTAATTGATCCCCATCCCATTCGTAATACAGGTCATTTTTGCGCGTACTTGACTCGGTAAATCTAATACAAAAGGCGTTAGGCTAATACAAAAGCACCGGTCAGTCATAGAATTGAGCGATCAGTAGTATATGCAAAACAAACAGACAATTTAACGTTTTCTAAATCTAAGTACTACTTACAAATTAACAACATTTATGTTATTCTATAAGGTTTTTAAACTTATAAGTATCTAAAACAATTAAAGAAAATGCATGCAAAAAAAAAATAATAATTATAATAACCTTAATTGTTTTCTTTATATATATTTGTAATAAATATCTTTGAATGTTATAATGTATAGTAATAACATATAAAAACCACACATAGATACCTGTATATATTTTCGTATATATTTAGTTTCCGTATAGCATATATAACATAGATAATAATATAATATGTATACTATATAATAACATGTATTATTCATGTATAGTATGTATATTTAACCATATGTATATATAAAGACATGCACATAATATATACATACATCTTATTTTAGTACATCCAGTATATTTTCCGTACTCTCATAGTCCATCTTTAACAAGTATCCATCCAATATAAGTTAATGCCACGAGCCTAACAGCGTCCCAGAGATAAATTCGAATTACGGCTTAGAGCAATAGCGTGTACAGATATAATGAGTAGGATATGCTAAGTGAATGACAATAATCGCAAAAACAACAAATAAATTATATTTTTGTCAAATTGAGTGCTGTTGGTGACAGCAGATCGCTTATGGTTTCAAATCTATAGATGAAAATGAGCGAATAAGTGGGAATCATTTAATATGTTAGCGATTTTCGGGTTGTCTGTACGCACTGGGTATGCACTGCTTATTTGGAGTGCACACCACTGGCTAAGAGAGTTGCAGGGGGTGAAGTTATCTATACGTTTGGGTTATATTAAACGTGTTAACATGTTAATCATTCCAATTGCGTTTATGGAGGATGTTGGGAAGATAAATTATGTACTCAAGTCAAATGACACCCAAGGGATTAACGTTAATGTTGCTAGTTAAACCCGGTACGGAACATAATCTAAATCATCAGCTCATTAAACGTCCCCACCGAGGGGCACGAGCCTACCCGTATAGGGTGATTAGGCCTTAGTTGTCCACGCGGGCCCAGTGCGGATTGGACGACTTCACATACAACCTACGAATCTCTTCGAAGGCGTGCATGAAGGTTTCCTCACGATGTTTTCCTTCACCGTAAGAGAGTCGGATAACGTACATATATTTTTCGAAAATTCGAAAATACATTGGTACGTGTCGGGATTTGAACCTCAGCCCTCCCGGTAGGAAGGCGACAGTCCACACCACTGAGCCACCGACGCTCTCATAATCTAAATATTTAAGTTATTGAGAAGATCGTAGAAGCTTAGCTAACTAAGGTCAAGTATTTTTTATTGTTATTAGGAATGTATTTCCGACAGATCACCCATTTCTTAAATTACTTGTTGGTTTAAATTAATAAATTTAATATTATTATTAAGATTTATCTGTTCAAAAAGTAAAGTTCACAGCAAAATGTACTAAGACATGATGACGCGAAGACTTGCATACTGGATACTACACATTTAATGGTAACACTTTTAGTAACCTATCAAGACCATATTTTATTTTAGTTTATATGTGTTTTGTTACCTATATTAATATATTCTTAGTAGCAGAAAGAAATAAGAACACCTCTAAATACTATTAAAACAAAAATATGTGGGTTCTACTTTTCTTTTTATTATAACTTTTTTATTCTTAATTTGTATTAAGGTCGTGAGCATTGATATATTAAGAAAAGAGTGCAACAGTTAATACAGTATCCTCCGCAATCGGAAAAACTGTGCAAACAATTACCGTACTGAAGCAGTTCTTTGATGGGAACTCATTGATTTTGCATAAAGGATTCGTTGTGCTATTTTGTTCCGATTGTATACCTCTGAAGTGTACTCATATTCCGATGGACCAAGTACTTGGTGTTGAGCTTAATTAAGATTTAATTAACGAACATATTAAAATTCTGATTGATACAGCATCGTTTGCAGTGTGTTATTTTAAATATTTACTGCACATTATAGAATCAATAGTTGTTTGAATGTATTCCAGCTGGGTTGGTCATTTACTCAAGTACTATTAGTTCAAAGCTTTAGCCTTTTATAACGGGTGGATGTTTTGCTTCATCACAGCTTCACAGGCCAAGTAGCGAAAGTTGATCCAAAGGCGGACGAGCCTTTGGCCACATGTCAACACACATTGAATCAACATGGCAGACTAAGACCTGAAGCCCTTCAACGACAGCCCTTGACGAGGCCTACGCCTGCAATAGATTTAGTTAATGAACTAGCTTCTAATGTTTCTCTGCAGGGTCCATGCTTTCACATAGCATACGGAGATCGATCATTCCCAGAAGATCGCAGGCCCAGTAAATTATTGTATTTTCATCGTAAATGGCATTGATAATATTGTGTGGATAATGAAAACGTATTTACGATTAAATGATAATAATAATTACATAACTTATTTTCAATTGTTACGTTGTACATACTACATATATAACACAACAAAGTACCGAAACACGAAATGTAGACATTTCTTACGAAATTTTTGCACAGTCATTACTTTATTAATGTATTAATAACTCAACAGTAAAGTGGGCTTTTCCATCCAATCTCAGCGGGATTTCCAGGAGTGTCAATATTAGAATGGATTTCAGTAAACTCGGTAACTAAAGTAAACTTAGTACCGCGCAATAATCATCACATTGAAAACTGAAAATTTCAGGCGGCCATATTGAAATTCCATTATTGTTACGAAAACCAAAGTTGTCTCATCTGTTAATGCTCCTCGGAGATTTAGAAGGAGAATGATCCACGCTTATTTGTCAGTATCTGTAATCTGAGTAATGGAATGTCTATTTATATCACTTCGAATACAGAATATTTTTTTTCTTGTCTATTATTTATTTAATTAATTTAATACCTATGTACATTGTGATATATATAAATTACGATACAAAATATATGAAACAGGAGATTGATACCATAAATTCCATTGAAAAGTACATTATTATGTACGTCTTAATTTTTCAAACTTTAATTTTATTAGACTTTCGTTTCATTAATTATTGAATTGGTGCTGAAGCACTAATTCAATAATTAATGAAACTTGGAAGGAATTGAAATTCCTCGACAATGTAGAAGCACTATTTCATCAAAAATTCATTACTTTTTGTTAACAGGAAAGTAGTTTGCGTTTATATTCTATTGTAACAAGTACATCTTTTGAATATACTTCAGAGTGTTAAACAGATTTTTGTAATACTTTTTCCCTTCACGCACTACTTGTTTTAATAAAATAAACCACACATAATAATAACGTGAAACAGTATGAAGTGTTACAGAAGCTTTGGGAATTTTGACACGTCTTATCCCGACTCTAATCCCGAAGGTAGTAAGCATCCCTTACGCAACAAAAATTACGTCCCCGAGAAAGTTAAAAAAGCAACCATACCTCAGTAAGTTTTTAGATCAAAATCATTCCTCATATTTTATAAATAACTATTACATAGTCTATAAGATTAAAGTTATGCTCTGATAATATCAATTTAACAGATCGCGGACTCAACATTCCAAAAATTATTGAACTCATTATTACACACACATGGCTAAGGGATCATACTTTTTACGCCATATAGCACCAATTAAAACAAATAGCTTGTATCTGTATTTAAAATTCAAATATTATGTCTGTGTAAAAAACATTTTTTATGTGACAATTTAGCAACTGTACCGTTGTCCATTTTTCGGAATCATGACCTATGTGACAGTTTTCACTGACCACCAAGTCATTTGTTCGTTTATGTAGTTTAACCCCCAAAATAAAAACCCACTCGCGTCCATATTTTAAAACATATTCGTTTATTTGAATTTAATCATTCTAACTTCAGAGTGAGACGATTTAGCTGTCCGCTTTGTTGCCGACTTATAATGCGTAGGCCGCTTAAAGAGACCATTCATGTCAAGCCTTCTTCATAGTGACCGTGTACCCTTGCCACCTTTTACGTTCGCACATACCCACCCTGGGGATCTAGTCCCATGTCAAAATGCCGGATTGAAGAAGCCCAACATCCTAAACCGTTTTCCGCCGGAGAAAACTGACGACAGCCGGTCATTGTGTCTTTCCTCTGTAGTAAAATTGTTTTTAATATGTATATAAAATATTGTGAAAGTATTATATTTGATGTAGGCTTTATACTGAGTCGTGTATGAAGGTCCCGCAGACCCAAACATCTGTCTGTGAAATAGAAGTGTTATAAACTTTCAAGCTATAACTTTAACTGTACATACTCGGACTCGACGGTGCAGTTAAGTGTTTATATAAACTAATTAGTATCTATTGTAACAGATTTCCTTGAACACTACATTTTGTCATGGACAGGCGTTTCACTTATCATTTGGTAAGCAAACGCAATGCTATCACGTTTAAGTGAAACTAAAAGTTGTTATCCAAAATTAGACTTCCAATATTAAAGAAGATGTAGAATATAATAATTAGGACAGTATTTTGTAACGATAATGCTTTTAAAATGCCATGACAAATGCTAAGTAAACTGCTTTCCACTAATTTCTTTGTAAGTATTGCATTGCAAAATAAATATTTTGTTCTTACTTTTTTTCTTATGATAAAAATATATATTATCTACTTACGAGGTACCACATATGAGGCCACTTAGGGTCGTTGAGCTGGAACTTGGAGTCGGCAGCTCTCGGCCGTCCCTTTATCCTGCTAGGCTGTTCTCTCTTGGAGCCAGCTGCGCGTTTGGTAGCCGATGATGGTGCTGGTGCAGGAGCAGCTGATGATTTCACTTCATCTAAAAATTCAAACAAAAGAAAAATGAATGAATACCGTGTAAGGAGCCATCGTCAACATCAGCTTGTAATGAACCAGTGAAGGGGACAGGCCGTCTCAGACAACATAGCTATGCGGAGATTTGCCGTAACCCACCATGCGGCCCTAATACGGATTGGTGGGTTAACGACTACTAAAGCACCCTCTGAAGCGCCCTCTGAAGCACATCATTTCTTTTTGGACAATAAGGTGATTCAGCCTGGCATGTCCTTTCAATAGTTCCAATAGTTATTTTACCCGAACTGGTAAAAATCCCGTGAATTCGAACTCACGAACTTAGGGTGACAGCTATCTAAGCTATTCGCTGTGTCCACTAGATGGCAGTTTGCAGAAGGAACGTAACTCAAAATGTTTTTAATTATGTTTATCTGGTTAGTTAGTACTATGGGCAATAACACTAATATTCTAAAAATACTCGTGGAGATAACTGTCCCCGCAAATAATAATTTATCTTCCTTCCGCGATAAGTTCTCGATAGAATAAGGTCTTGCTTGTTAGGGGATAGACGATTATGTGTAATTAATAGTGGATTTCCATTTTACTCCATAAAGTTGAAATTTACCCAGGATTCATATACGTAAGGATTTGTCAGGCAAAGGCCAAGTAAAGAAGATTTAAGTTCAGAAAAGTCTACACTAGAACCCCTCTTACGTTACAATATAAAAGGAACTAGTATTTCCAAATATACTATTACAGCTACACTGCAATAATATACGACTTATGTAATAAAGCGCCTTAAATCATAAAACCGAGATTTATGAATTCCATCCTGTCATAAAATTTTACACTAATTAAAAGGGAGTTTGATAGCTTGTCTTTAAATCTGATAATTAACTTTCAACTCTTCATAAACGTGTAACAGCTGTTGAAGTCTTTCGCGTTACATTGATGGTTTCCATTTTGTTATCATAAGTCAGTTCTAATTATTTTTTAATACTTCAATTTATCAGCTCATAAATGCTGAAGATAGCCTGCACCTGACAGGTAAGGAGGGTTTTGTCAAAGGTAATCTCAACTCAACGTTTTGCAGGCATAATGGAGATAGCAGGATCTATAATAGGTTATATGTAAAGAGACTGCACTGCTAGAAAGTCTCTACTGAATTTGTACTAGGTACTAGATTTTTTACATCTAGACACGAAGCAAAAGTCCAGTTTTAGTTAAGAAAAATCCAGCATTTTGTTTAACAGACAAAATTATGTTTCCAAGAGAATCATCGAGCTTATACATACAGGATAGCTAGATATGATTATAGCGCGTCGGTGGCTCATTGGTGTGGACTGTTGCCTTCCGATCTGGAGGGCGCAGATACAAATCCCGCTACGTAATTTTCTAAATTATATGAACGTTATCCGAAGCTCTTACGTTGAAGGAAAACATCGTTAGGAATGTAATGATTTCCATGCGGACCGATTCCTTACAGTTGACATCTATCTGCTACCTTTACCATGACATCCATCCATCTAGATCAACGCTTCGTTTTCCGTTACGCATGCGCCACTCGAGATCCTTTCCGCCACATTGGCCGTCAGCACTACGCATTATGTGCCCTGCCCACTGCACTTCAACTTGCTTATACTGTGGGCTATGTCGGTCACTGTATTTCTCCTACGGTTATCCATGTTCCGGGTTTTATCGCATAGGGAAAAACCTAATTAAGCATACTGAAAATAGTAATTATAGCCAAAAGTATCTTACCTGTCAACGAATGATCTTGTAAAGGTTGAAAATCCCTCTTTTTCCGGCTTAATGCGCGCTGCTGTTTTGCCCAGCGCACTCGGGCATCTCCCTCTAATTTCCCATGGTGCGAATGCGCCTGAGCAATCGACCTCTTCGCCACCGAGTTGTGATGGAAGTGGTAATGGTTGTCGAATATCTGAAACAACAAAAAAAAAACATTTTTAACGGTCAATAGAGCGAGGTGTGCTCGGGGTCTCTCTTAGGGATAACATTAGAAATGATTTCATCCGTAAGAGCACTAAAGTTACTGACATATCCCGCCGGATCAGCAAGTTGAAACGGTAGTGGGTCAGTCACGTTTATCCAAAGGCGATGGCCGTTGCAGCAGTCGACTTTCCGGAGTGGAGACCACGTCGTGGCAAGCGTAGTGTAGGTCGCCCTCTAGCCCGATGAACCGACGACTTACGAATGGTCGCTGATGGAGGTTGGATGAGAAAACCGGAGGACATCTATGTCCAGCAGATAAACAAATTCAATTAGCATAATGCCATTTCATGATTATTTTCGCAAAATCCGCAGTAAACGGGGGCTTAATTATGCACCGTTTATCATTTGTTTTATCAGCAAACTTTACCGTTAAATACTAAATTTATCATCCGACAAATGAGCCTGGCCACGCCATTTGTTCGCCAAATTTTAATAATATACCAATTTTAATTCGAAACGAATGCTGTACGAATTCTACCCTCGCAGGGTTGCCACAATGAAAAATAAGAATCACATAAATTCATATTACAACCTTATTCTTGCATAATAAAACATAAAAACGCGTACAATTATCATCACTACTATTTCTTTATGAAATAAGTTGGCAAGTAAGCATAGAGCTCAAGTAATGTTAAATGGTTTCCTCTTACCTAATAGAAAAATAGTATTAGTAGTATAGAATCAAAGGTTAGACCTTTGATTCTACTTTACTAAATATAGTATTGTAAATGCATACGCAATAGCATTAAATACTACACGGAAACAGATGGGAGTTAGGTATTTTAAAATTTGTCCAAGTCATGAACAGGCTTCAGAATGATAACACGTTAATGTAACAATCACCTGTGCTTTTAGAAGCAATTGTTCAAACACTGGATAGGTATCAAAGGCTGGCTTGCTAAAATCATAGTAAATTTAAATTAAGACAAAACGTGTTCAAATGTAGTCGATGTAGGTCATATGCCTGAATTATTTATCTTAGAATACATAAGCTCTAGGTTACTAGTGCAAACTAACTTGGATATGTGTTGAGCATTTTATTTAGCCTAATCATTTAATATATCGTTTAAATTCCGCGCTTTCATTTCTGACTTTAAAAACATACCTAATTAAGGTTCATTAAGGTTTTTACGCATATAAATGAATGGATAATTAATGAAATCGCTCCAAAATAAACACATTATCCGCTGACGAGGTCATATTGTCGATAAATTTTATCGTAGTTTACCACGTTAATAACAAATGCAGGTACGTAATAAAAAACGCGTATTTTAAATTACATTTAAGTAGATAGCACAGTAACTTAGTAAGTTTTATAATACTGATAAATAAGGAATGATAAAGTCCGGCATAGCTTGCCGAATCAGCAAGTTGAAGTGGCAGTGGGTAGGTCAAGTTTATAACAAACCAAAAAAATATTTGCTTAAAGCTATATGCATTTTTTTACTGATTCCTTGCAAGCTAGTTAGAATTAGTGGGTGTGTTAACCATCCAGAAATAACCCGCGCACCGTTATTCATGTAGAAAAATAACTTAAAGAAATAATATTCTTCATAAATTTTAGTTAGAGCGCAATATTCCACGCAGTGGAGTCCCCACGAGACGTGGGACGTTATTTAATTTTAAGCAGATTTATCTTCGTCGTGGGAATATGATTTGCCCCAGGCAAATTAACTTTAGTTGCGATTTTTTTACACTTGCAACAACTTCGACATAGTCTCAATGTGTAAATGGTATGTACTTAATAAACTATGAAGTCAAAGTTTACGGAAATATGTCAAAATACTACAATTTATTAGAAAGCATTTTTCATTATTATTAGAAATAATGGTTCCTTTTTATATAATATTGCTTTGTACTTAATAGTTAATGATGCTAGTAGAAAATATAGCTGTGTCCCACTAGACATAAGAAATAAATAAGAATGAATCGATAAATATTCATGGATATTCGCTCAGTGAGATCTGGACCATTTAAGACTAGATTAAGCAGTATTAAGAAATATATTTATTATTGACATAATAATACGACTTATATTTTGTATGTACTGCACGGGATTTGAACCCAAAACATGAAATGTATCTCAACCTTTATCCAAGTCGTCAACCCACGACAGCTTATCAGATCCATTTACAATCGAATTAACTGCGATGTTAGCCTCCAATACCGCACATAAACCTTCCTTTAAGACAAACAAGACTAAACTGACAAGTTGCAAAGCACATAATTACGCGATCCGATGAGTTCCAGCATCTATTTCATGGGGCAGCCTCCTGTATCCGTAACACAAATCTGCTAAGATAAACACAACATCAAACTTAACCCATTAGAGCATTAGGAGAAACTGCAGGAAATCACATCTTCAGTGCGGTAACTAGATTTGAAAAATGTTTAATTTAAGCTTTAAAGTCCATCATACTAACAACAAATAAAGTGAAAAGTTATATTACTTACTGGCATAAAAATGTTTCAGAAACGGGCATACAAATGTACAGGAAATGTAAAAAACACTGGTTGTAAAGTTTCAGTACTGCCTTAAGATCAGTAATTGTCAGTAAGTCTATCAGTAAACTATTTCTTTGTAACAAAACTTAGGTTTAGACCTTAGGATCTACGGTTGTTAACTCGTTAGGTTAATATTCATCATCATAATTACAACCTAAAATCTCTACAACTGAACGAAGGCCTCTCCTAATGATTTTCACCATCGAAATAATAATTATTAAGTATTTAAATTTCAAAAATGTATGTGCCTGCATGTAAGTCCTTACTTGTTTTTGTTTCATTTATATAGTTTATTCCACTCTCGTCCCCCAAAAATAAAGTGTTCATCGTTTTCTTTAAAAAAATAATATATTACTTTTAAAAGTCGGCTTAAGGTTTTATCTAAAAATATATAACCTTAAGATTTAACCAGTTTCACACGTCTCGGCCAAAGCGAAAAGGCGCTTAGGTGTGAGTGAATCTAGCGAGAGAGTTTTAGAACAATACGGCAGGTTAAACAGCTGCCATTTTATCATGGCTTATGCTACAAAATTGGCTGGTCTGTTGGTAGATTAAATACTTAATAGAGGCATTCATAAGGCCATCTGCGTAGACTTAAAAGCCACTGAATACACACAAATGTGAACAAAGTATACCTATTTTATTTAACTGATTATTTGAGAGATATATAGGTTTATTATTTGATTGCTTAAATATTACTTACAAAGGTGAGACGGGTAGTTAGTAGTACTTGCTCGGTAGCTAACGTAACTGGCAAGCAGCATCATGTGTGCTGATCAGACGAAAGCAGACCTTACGATACTATATAATAAAATATATATAATGTTGTTAGTGAGTTTAAGTAAATAATACGTGTAAGAAGAAATAAGCGAATAGAAATTTCGGTAATTGAAGTTTTTATTTACACATTTCCGTATCATTTTATTTAAAGCACATTCTTTTACATATTCTTATCGCCGTTAGAGTCAACTTGGTTTCTATTTTACTTTAGTTACTGGAAAGTTATTTTTATTCTGGACAGTAATACGTAAAAATAAAAGAGATTCGTCTCTCCATAGTCATACTTTATGGAAAGGTTTATGTCCTACAGTAGGATATAAAATCTTATCCAAAAAGGCTGGTTCTTCGATTGACTGGTTACTATTACAAGCTGATTGTTACTTTACTTGATCAACTACTTCTTTTAATCTTGCAGAACTAACAATAGCTATCCAAAACAATTACAACTGGCAGACATAAGTACGTCGGAAAAAAATACCTAAAGCTTTATTTGAATAGTTGGAGAATTCGCTGTGTAAGGATACGAAGGAAGAATTTCATGATTGCGTAAGTTTCTTTTCCTTGAACATATTCTCTCATTTCACATCTTTTTCTGGCTAGACTTAAATTGCGATACTATTTCAAATTTCCGACTGTTGAATAAAATATTGTCAGAATCAGAATTATGAGCGACGTCAGGGTTGGTTTTTAAAACATTTATGTTTTTTCTTTAATATTTACCACATATCGATTAGTAGTAAAATAACCGGGTATAAGAGACTTAGCATTTGTTGTCTCGGATGACCGGCGCAGTGCGGCATTATTGGTGAATATTTATTATTAATGTATTTTTAATTTATTTATTAATTTTCAAGGAAACAAATATAAGTTTAGTTAATATATATCACACAAAGTAAAAATACGTATAAGAATTAAGTTTCCACAGATACAGCTAATAACTGTAAACCAGTTGTTGGTCTATATATCAATGCCAATGGAATAACATCAATATTTAATATACTATAGAGTACTTATAGTATTCTCCAAGGTATAAAAGTAGGTTTTCGTTATTAACTTCCTGTCGTTAAAACTACTTGACTTAAGTATTCTGGACGCAAACAAGATGAATGACTTTAAAAATCTCACTGAAATAAAAGATTTTTCCGAATAAGTAAACAAAATTCCGCTGTCTACAAAAACATAGACAACAGTACAGCTTTAGCTCGCTTTAGAGATATCACGTAAAGATATCTTAACGTCTAGGAGGTAGCACAATTCACCCTATCTGCACTGCAGATTCTGAAGACACGTGAATAATTTTATTATCCATTTCACAGTAAGATCGCGATGATATCTTTTACATCTCACTCTGGTTGGAGTAATATTACTTTTTACCATCCACCCGTACGTAAGGAACTTTCTAGAATGTAGTGTCGACTCGTTTGCATGTCTTCATGTCTTGTTAGTCGTAAACTCCCAGTTTTTATACATCGAGTTCTGTAACAGAGGTACTTGAATACAAAATAGATTCTGCAACTTCGAATGCGTGTAGTCAAGTTATTGGCAATGTTAGGTTAAATAAATGGACATATTATATTACTCGATACACGTTTGGATATTTTAGAAGCGAGTTTTACGATATTTAAGTTCGGACGACAGTTTATATATATGTACAACGTATTTGACAACGTATTTTATTACACCAAGGGTTTTAGGCTAGTCTTTGAGTTCTTATTGTTAGATATATTAATATGTTATTAGAACAATGTTGTTACTTAGGTTTGTAGGTAATATTTTTTGTGTGTGTTTTATACACTTTTTATGAATCTTACTTGTAAATTATAGTGGTAGTGGTATTTTTTAATTTTTTTCTTTTCTCTCCCATTTAATTTAATTATGTTTAAAATATAATAATGTAGGTAAAAAGGGGAATTCCCTGTCAATAACTAAGACTACTTTTAACAACTTATACCAGCATAATCATATAAACGGCAAAAAAGTTTTTAGAGTGCCGCCCGTAAAGTTCAGATAAAGATGCGCAAAGCCCCAACAGGAAGGTGACCGGAAAGGTACGATCCCAAAAACACAACCCCGCAGTTTAATTATTCAGTGAATTTGAAACTTTCGCATTGGTTCTTTGTTTTTGAATACATTCGGTCCCCTTCCCGGGAGACGGACTTATGGACGGGCGATTTTTTTATGCACGAAAGGTTCCGAATTAGGGTTGGGTCCGTTTACGTCCCGGTGGTGTTCCGAGTTAACTTGTCATCCGATTACTAGAGATCGCGACTGGAAATTCTTTCTTCAGACCTAGTTAATATCAAACAGATAGCTACCACAAAAAATGTAGTGGCGTATTTAAAATTCATATTACGATTAATATTAAGTTACAATAGGGAGTTAACAGGCCAGTGCCAGTGGTAATTAATTAGAACTTAATAGCACTTGATGGCTTCTCGGATGAAAATAATAACAACTTTTTATTCATCTGAAAATTGCTTATTTCTTTGATCAGTAGTCATATTTTAACTGACCAATTTAAATAAACAAAGATTGAGTTTGAGATTGAGATCACACCAAATATAAAGTAATAATAAAAAGGATATTTGTGACATTCCATGACTTGAAGAAAACCAATGACTGTAAGTACAATAGTAATTAGTTCACACTACTATGCACCTGTCACCCCAAAACTTCAGACCATTGGTATCTTATACCACTGATAACAAAGGTAATATATACTTATACTCAGTAATGTAAACCGTATGTACAAACTGTAGACACAAACAGGAAAAGTATTAAGCTACAAACATAATAAAATGCAAACAACACGCCAAGTAAGACAATAGCTTTCAGAATATAGTCCATAAAATAAATCACACCGGATTACACCCTATGAGGAAAAGTAAAGTTACAAATCACATTACAAAATGTTGAGATTTTTATGAAAAAAATATTTTTCCTTCGAATTTCTTCATAGGCGTACGCAGGTTTCCTCACGATGTTTTCCTTTACCGTAAGAGCGTCGGATAAACGTACATATAATTTCGAAAATTCGAAATTAATCTGCACGTTTCTGGTCGAAGACAACCAATGAGATTTATTCACCTATATTTTACTATCGATCAATTAAATGGCGGGTGAAAACTCCCTCTACGATGTTAATACTTAAATAAGCTTTCTAAAAATTCCTTACACGTTGAACTTCTACTAATTAAATGAGCTGAAAGTCTTATCTAAGTAAACAAGTACTATGGCTAGGTACGAAGTGCTTAGAAAACGTGACTTGTGTTTATCGGACGACCTGAAAAGCACACATTACTTTTACTATCTTATTACATCCGTACAAACATGAAGCCTAATTTAGAGAACTAAACTACGGACATAGCTCGCCGGATATGCAAAGTTAAATTGGCAATGGACTGGTCATGTACGTCGCGGAACTGATGACCGTTGTAGCAGATGAGTTCTGAAGTAGAGAGAATAGAGAGAGAGTAGCTGACAACTTGTGAGACACGTTTTTATGGGATGGCGGTATGCTTCCTGGACTTGTAAGTAGAAACTGACTTTTCTTCTTCCTTTATATTTTTATGTACATCTAATTTATATAATTTAATTATAAATAACTAGTACTAAATTTTTAATAAGTGTTCCTCAACTTTAAAAAAGAAACCGCCAACAAATATTAAATCTTCTGAATGCCTGTGCTAAAGAAATATGACTTACAGAAATGTAAACGTTTTCTATTCATAAATTTTCATTTGCAATCTGCGAATAGAAGGACCTGTCGACCGTTAATACATTGGTGGTTTTCAGTTGCCGTTGCTTTTGACACTTGAAAGAAAACTGAACTCTTGAGGAATATTAGTAAAGTTATACAGTGTACCATGAATTCATTACTTTCTCATAAATGTTGCATGGATTTTTTAAAATGAAATATGTTAACTTATACTCTGAATGTTATCGTCGTTTATACATATGTCATCCCGCACAAGTGGTCAACAGTGCATTTGTTGATTTATAACGTAAAGATTCTAAGTCACGTTATCGAGTAATTCAGTGCCTGTCTTATTATTTTGCCCGGAACATGGTGCTATTTTAAAATATATTTTATTTTAGAAATTTGAGAGCGGATGACTGCTATTTCACATGATGGAAAGCAATGATGCAGCCTCGACGACCCATTTGGTGTTGCGGTTGAGAGGTCGGCCGCAACACTAAGGGTTCCGGGTTCGATCCCCGGGCAGTACAAACATTTGTGTGCATGAACATGTCTGTTTGTAATGGTCTGGGTGTTTTCTATGTAAATATGTATGTATTTACAAAAAAATGTATAGATGTATGTTTATCCGTTGTTTAGTACCCATAAACAGGCTTTACGCTTAACTTGGGGCTAGATGGCGCTGTGTGATTGTCAGTAGATATTTATTATTTATTATTTATGATGCAGCCTAAGATGTATCAAGCAAAATCAAATGCCTTTTTACTCTTTCCTTTGGGAGCGAAATTATTATGGTATCTACGCAGACAACCATAAACACTTTCCTCAGGCTTACTAAGGTAATACTACTGTCGCACACATAATAAAGTTGTTGAGACGAAATAGTTTATACGTTAACAAATTCTAAAAGAGTTCCTCTTTACAAAAATCTTGGCGAGATTTATCAGGTTATCAGGATTTTTATTCGTTACCTATTGAGCGATTCAATACTCTATCTTTATGCTATCAAGATCGTCTAAATTTTAAAACAAATTAGCGAGCATGTGTGGACCCATTGAACTAAGTGTTAACGTGATTAATCCTCAAGATTCTCTGATGGTATTTATTGATACCAGGTCAATAATTTAATAATCCACGTGTATTTAATGTTAAACTTACCATAAGTAGAATATCTACCTACTACAAATTCTATCAGCTAACGCATTTTGATGACGTACAAATTCTATCAGCTAACGCATTTTGATGACGATTTATTAAGTAATATAACTATCGCATTGGTTACTCATCGGATCGATGAAAAATACTATACTGAGTACCTTCATACTTTACCTATAAAGCAGAGGTTGGTCTAGGCGACTCATCATCATCATCAGCTCATTAAACGTCCCCACCGAGGGGCACGAGCCTACCCGTATAGGGTGATTAGGCCTTAGTCGTCCACGCGGGCCCAGTGCGGATTGGACGACTTCACACACAACCTTCGAATCTCTTCGCAGGCGTGCATGTGCAGGCGACTCACTTAGCGCTAAATACAGGGTGTTTGGTGCATAGTGAGGGCCAACAGGATTTTTGGGGGTTGGGAGGTCTTAGGCTAAAATTCACGGTAGTGAGATATACCCAATTTCATGCCTTTAAATGGTCATAACTTTTTATTTGTTGTTGCAAATACCGCAAGATGACTTGTCCTTGTATTCTGTTATGTATTCTTATTCTTAATAAATGTTAACTTAATATAATTAATATCGGGAAAAAATAAGGACCTTTCAAACTCTGAAATCTGTGTAAATTTTATAACTTTTTACAAGAAAGCTATAATTAAATTGGCGTTTATATTATTTCGCAATCAATTTATAAGTTATCACTTGTTATACAATAGTTTGTTGGTGTAAAATAATTATAAAAGGTGGTATTCGTAAATAAAAACAGGGACAACTTAGGTCTATACTAACTTAAACTGGAAAAAGATTAAATCCATGAAAAAAACAAGCCCAGCTAAGGAAATCGTTGCATCGCTACAATTCGACAAGGTTTTCCCAAAGCTTTATTCGAAGAAAATCTGTACATTTTGAAAATCCTTTAATACTATTCCGCTAAACTTTCTTTCGGTTCAATAGCTTATCCTCTGACACTGTATTCCTTTTACCCTAATGTTAGGGAATATGGAGTTGCTTTTACCCGCCTATTTTTTGGAGTGAATCAAGGGTGAAACGATCACCTCACATTTACCCTCACACCTCTTTCTTATTATGATATCTATGGTAATTTTTTCACAAGCATAACGTATAGAAAAACTCCAACTTATAGATTAATTCATTCTCGGAACAATAAAGGATATTGTTACGAGGAATAATCAGTGTAAAAAAGACTGCATGAACAAATCCCAAAAAGCCTATTAGATAGGAAAATTAAACATAATTCCTTCAGTTAATTTGCTATGGAAGACATGGGAAATGTAAAAATATAACATTGCTTAATACGGCACAACGCTAGTAGTACGAAAACCTAAATCATATATAACTAGCTGTGCCGAGCAGTGTTAACAGCGGAATATTTTCTCGCAGTAAAACATATCCATCCTGTTCTTTTAGAGTGTCAGTTAACTTCATACCAAATTTTATCAATATCGCTTAAGACGTCAAGAAATAACAAACATAACCACTGACAAAATATAGCGTTTATAATATTAGCGTGATGTGGTATTGCAAAATAATAACAGATATTTTATTAGTATTAAAATATTATTATTAATTATAGGGTTCTAATATTGCCTACACTTTCAAGGTTAGCTACAGAATTAATTATCATCATCATCAGCTTTCCCACCGAAGGTGTGCCTTCCCGTATAAGCATTAGTCGTCCACGCGGGCCCAATGCGGCCCAGCCGACAATGTGGATGTGGATTGTTGCTTTCGATCTGGGGGTGTAGGTTTTAATCTTCCTGCGTACCAATGTCTTTAAGAATTATTGGAATTATAATGTACGTTTATCCGACGCCCGTATCGTGAAGGAATTCATTATAAAATCTTATAATATATGTAACATTGAATAGAGATGTTTTTTCGTTTTCATTCTTACGTAAATCTGCTGAATCCTTGATAATATTTGAAAAATAGAAACCTAAAGGTATAAAATAAATATGATTCTTAATATATGAAAGTTAAAACATGTAGGTCCAAGGGATCCGCTCAAGGGACTTTGTAATATTTACGTATTAGGCAGCCAAATATATGTATAATATTGTATTATATAAATATTTATTTTACATGCCTTTGATTAAGCAAAATTAGCGAAACATGTTGAACGCTTCATTTTATATGTAAAAAACTTAAATACCTTAAGAACCTTTACAACGCACATAAAACCTTAGATCTCACAAACAGTCGCCGCCATTTTCCGTTTTAAAACACATGACGTACAACTTGAGAGGCTGCGTCCCGTTTCCATGGTAACGGGAGGGATTCAAGACATTGATCTCCGTTGCCCCATAACAGTAAATATTCGCCCTCCTGCTAGTAAGCCGTTCAGAATTGGTATACCTCGTAATGTTTCGAAAAGTGGGCTGTGTAGGTAAATATTTTAACTGAACACTGAGTTTTCATAGACTCTGCACTTAGGTAGAGCTTTTTTTTTACGTAATGTTTATTTAATTTTGAATCACAATATTTAGTAGTTAAATGATATTTTTTATTTATCATTCACATATTTACAGATTAGCATTTATATATTATAGTGTATCCAATAACTACTATTGGTATATTTATTCAATTAACATAATAAATAAACAAAATCCATGCCGCGGAAATTCAAATTTAAATTGTTAAAGGTGTGACAAACACGAGGCCACCACCTTTAAACATTTGTTTATTTCAAATTATATAGATAATAGTTTACAAAAAAAAAACAGCTAAAAATGCAACAGTGAAATATCCACAGATAATAATATTCACGTCATAGAGCATCTCCTCCAGATATCAAATTTATATTACCGCATTGCTACCAATACCGGCTTAATTCCCCAGTAAAGCAAGACTATAAAGTGTTATAGATAAAAGTAATCGGTACTTGCATTCTGTATGCAGAAATAGCAGGCGGGTGGCGATAACTTTCAGGTCTTTGTACTGAAACAAATAGGGTAAAATGAGATACGGGTCGGAAACGACTGTCGGTTGCCATGGCGACGGGCACGGTCGCCTGAAATGCAAACAATAGGTGCAAATTGGTTAAACAAGGAATCGCGGAAAATATTATGTTGCTGTATGAAGCAGTATTTTTGTGTACAATGGATAATATTTTAGTTAAAACTTCGCTTTCCTTTTGAGTTTAATAAAAACTTTTTTACAGAGTGTACAGGACAGCCAGTACACTCATCTGATGGTGATACGCCCAACAATGAGAGAGCGGCATTGAAGGAAAATTAACATCTGATACACAGTTATCATTCTCCATCAATGCCGCACTACCCCTCCCGAAACAGCAGTTGTTAGGTGTCGTAAACCCGGTAATTTTGCTAGGTGGCTAGCTACAGCTACAGTGCTGTAACTGTAGCTGTAGCTAGCCACCTCATCCGAAACATAATATTTTTTATAAAAGAAACTAACTTACTAATACTCATATATAAAGTAAAAAAATTTAACATAGCTAAAAGAACTACGTACAAGTAAATTCTTTGATTTCTTATAGTTTTGTGTATGAGTCAGTTTTGTTAAAAATATTTTATTTACGAACTTTCAAATTAAGCTATAGTGTATTTAGTATCAACATATACACCCGTGCGAAGCCCGGGCGGGTCACTAGTAATCTATGAATCCGGTCTGCTTATATTAAATCTTCGCTGATATAGCTTTTGATAACACGAAACATAAGATAACGACCGTTAAAGGTCAATAGCCACGGCCCCATGCGAGGATAATCCCTATAATGGCCGCGACCCTGAATGATATTAGCTTAAAGTAAACTTATTCCTACTTAGTCGTATACATGTCTTCTGAAAATTATAACAACGCTTTTAGAAAATTCAATGTTTTACAGGTGTTAAAGATGTGTCATTATTATAACGATAAAATTATAATCTATGCATATAAATGAAATTAGCGTGTCAGTTTGGTATATTGAAATAACCGTATTTTACTACTTGTATACGATTATGTATACGGAGTAGGTATATACCGAAATATATTTTTTTATTTTTTGTCTGTCTGTCAGTGTCAAACAGCTGGACCGATTTGGACGGGACTTTTTTAAGCAGGTAGCTGACATAGTAAAGAAAAATAGGATACTTTTATTTTCTAAATAAATCACTGCTTGATTCAGGTGTCGTCGATTCAAATCCCACAGGGAGACTACATAGTTCAACATCAGCTCATCACACGTCCCCATCTTATAAACCTTACTCGTCCACGCGGACCCAGTGCGGATTGGTCGACTTCACGCACAGTCATTGAATCTCTTCGTAGGCGTGCAGGTTTCCTCACGATGGATTCCCGCCATCTCTTAAAACAGTATTACTTTAATGATACGCTAGCATTTTTGTACCAGAAAAGGCAAAGTATTAATATTGTAAAACTGTTTTAAGAGATGGCGGTAACCCCTCTGTCCCCTATAAGAGCACGTCTGTTAACGTTGATATAATATAATCAATCGTCTTTATGTTCAGTCAAGGTAAACACAAAAATAAACCGTAAAATTATAACATATAAAATACGTTTTACAACGACTGTACACAAAATATATGCACAAGATCTCAGTCTTATGTATCAAGGAGCGAAAACAACTCACACAATACTCTTTTATAAATCACTCACAGAGAGGGCTCTACCATTGTGTAGTGTTTAATGAAAAGCCTTTTGACGTTCAAAAGGGGTTTTAAATATTTAATGGGTACTTGCCGACTTGCGGGTTGTACTTTTAGGTAGTGTACAAAGTTACTGGGGTGCTTTTTTACGTCGTCTCGTTTGACGTTTATTGTCGTTTGGACTACGATTGGATTCAGCTCGCTGATTGATTTGTTTGTACTTGCAGTTATCTACATTAAGAAGGTACCCCGTTAATTATGCCTACAAGGGCTACTAATATAACGCCTCAATACAGGTCACGGACATGGACGTATAAAAATACGGACGGACTGTCAGTAATACCACAGATAATACATGAAATGTGTCCCCGAAGTGACAGTTGCTGTCTATGATTTCATTTTGACGATTTTTTTTTTGTGTACAGATTTTAGTGTTAAATAAAAAATATGTAATCGAATTGTTTATTTACCTATGATACTTAATTTATGGACTGTTGTCCTTTTATTAACTGCGGTTTTTGCACCATTTCACAATATTAGCCATGCACTTTTTTATTTTTTTCTTACATAATCTATGGCTCTGTTGACTGCGCCAATGTCTTGATATTTTGTAGTTTTCCATACAAAAACTGACCGGATTTTGACACAATTGTTGTTTTCCAGATTTCGGTCATATTTTTTATACGTCTATGGTCACAGACTTTTTCGCACCTTTGAATTGGGGGATTTTAACGACTACCATACTTAATTAGCAGTCATCGGGTTTCTCACAGATATGTACTTTTGAAAAAAGGACTGAAGTACTCGTATCTACGAGTATGTCCAAAACATATATAGCAAACATTATTCATTCCACGAAAAAGGATTCCGCCTATCTCAAAAAGAAGAAAAAGGAAAATACACGAAAAACATACATTCATTAAAGCATTTTGGAAGTTTCTCCTTATCCATTACGGAAAATAAAGCCCGTAACGAACATTTAGCTGGATTTTCCTAAAAGTAAATTCTGCCGAAAAGTTTTATATTTTGCGTTTTCAAATCACGTAGGAGAGCCAAATCACCAGACGGAGCCGTGAATTTGTGCTGATTTGTGTTTTTGTTATAATATGCAAGAACTTAGAGCGGGTAAATAAATTGAATTAATATTTTTACTTCATTTTAAAATAAACTGATTCTGTATGAGTTCTGACTTGACTGCGTGGTCCATGGGTCGACGGGTGAAATGTGACGGGTTGGATGTCCTAATCAATCTGCCTACGACATAAGGTTTGAACAAATTTATTTCTCATACAAACTTTAATATTTTATTTTCAACGAGATATGAATGTTACATTAATTTCAGTTCATGCCCTAGTTCTTTAGTTCTTGGCCTTAAATTTACAGTTTATGACAGTAACCATACTATTTTGATAATAAAAGTATATACCCAAACTCCACATATGAGAGCTGCAGTAGTTTCCATACTACTGCAGTTTATGCTGAGGCTGTACTTGATTGGTCACTAGATTTTAAGTTATTATTTACTTTCCTTTTTTTGTAGCTTTCACTTTGTACATTGTTTTTATATAAATTGTTAGTTTATTTCTGTGGCAATGAAATGTTTTTTTCTTCCTCATTACTATGCTGTGCGGGACAGCCTCTGCCACATAGTGGATCGAAATAAATGAATGAATGATCGAAATGAATGATAATGGAAATTATATCGATGATGCTCACTTTATAAAAAGTATGTGTGGCTCTGTTCTGCTGCTGCGTTTGGTATGGCAAGCATTCAAATTAGGTACTGGATACTTGACACCTTTACATCACTAGTTAGCAACTTCGTTATGGTCTTTCTTCGTAAGTATTAAGATATTTTATAAAATAAATCTGTTAATGAAATTTGTGAAAATTTCCGTGAATGAAGCGAAAAACACTACACAATATTAGATAAAATACTCATTGATATGAAGATGTATGAAGTGTAACCGAAGCGTTGGGAATTTTGACACGTCTATGGTCCTATTGGTTCGAGAAAAAGCAACCATATCTCGGTAGGTATTCAGATCAAAATAGATAGTTCACAAAAAAAATTTTGCTTTATTTTAGCTGAGTAAGTTTTGTGTATAGGGATGCTTAGGTGAGTAATTAAGCCGTTGGTGGACAGTGGTAGCGTCTACTAGCTAAAAAACTGGCACCTGACGAGCACACATTGCTCATTAATATAACTGAAGAACGTGTTTTACGAAAAACAACTTCACACAAGGCGTCTCTTATATTGCAATGTCATACATTTTGCCAATATTTTATAATGGATTTTGCATGTAGAACATTACTAATAGTATGTTTAATCGTGCACAATTTAAGTTACTTGTCAGCCGAACTAAAATTGTTTTCATCAGTTGAAGGTGATTTAGCCAGTGGACGGGTTAGGGCTCAATCCTCTCATAGCCATACTTTGTGGGAACACAATACCACTGGGACGATGTTGACGAAACGATTTAAAAAAAATATGAGATATTGTATTTACATTACCATAAGATGGACTAAGGTTAAAAGTTTCGATTTAGTCGTCTCAATTTTTTTTTGTAACGAAGTGTACAGGACGTACAGGACGCTCACCTGATGGTTAGTGATACGCCTGACCATGACAGAGCGGCATTGAAGGAGACCTCCAACTGATAGCTATTTATTATTCTCCATCAATGCCGCACTGCGCCAGTCACCAGAGACAACAGAGGTTAGGTCTCTTATACCCGGTAATTTCACTACATTTAAGTATCAAAAAAATTTATATCTAGAAACGAATGATACTATTGGTTGCCGCCAATGCCGAGTCAGGGCAAGAAACCAAAGCGCTCCCTGAAAATATTGTATTCGGCAACAAAACCTTTCCGCAAACAGTCAGCACGGTTTTGTCACATCGGTAAATATCAATACGTGACCCACGTCGAGCATAACCACGAGTTTTCATCACAACTGTTCTGGTATTATAGTAAAGCTTCTTGACCTAAATGAATTTATAGTCATGTGCATGGTGGTTTGCCTTAATTTTGACTACAGATATCTCAATGTTATAAGGATTAAATATAAGCAAAGTTTTCATACAAACGACATCCTTTTTGCATAAATAACAATATTGTGGAAAGAAACTATATACATATACGATGCTCATACGAATATTCGCTAGTGGAGGCATAATGCAGAAACCGGAACAGCATCTTCTTTATGTAATAAATGTACGGGACGGTACGTGCGCTCACCTGTTGGAAAATGATACGCCTGACCATAATAGAAGCAATGTTGAAGGAAATTCATAACAGTAGATAGTCATTATTTTTCCGTTAACAAATATAAATAAATATCCACTATCATTCACGCAGCGCCATCTGGCCCTAAGTTAAGCGTGAAGCCTGTATTATGGGTAAACAACGGATAACTATACTTATATAATTTTTTTTGTAAACACATACATATTATACATATAATACAGCCAGACCATTACTAATAGACATGTTCATACACTGGAACCCTTGGTATTGCAGTCGACGTCTCAACCGCAACACCAAATGGGTCGTTAAAACATTAACGTTAACACTGCTCTGCGTTCGTCACCATAGACGACAGATGTTAGGTTAATAAAAACTAGCGAAAAACTTTCTTTTATTTACTAGACCTAGGACTTCTTACATTATTTCTTTTCCCCTCTCTAGTAATATGGGTCAGTAATGTGTTCGTTTCTCCTTTCGTCTAAATTCAGTAGTAATTTTCTGAACCAGCAAGCTTTTTTGGTAGCTTTAGATCTCTTACGAATAACTTTAAATTGTCTGCGTCGGTGGCTCATTGATGTAGACTGTTGCATTCCAATCCAGAAAGTTCAGGTTCAAATCAATAGAATTTTCGAAATTATATGTTCATGTATTCGACGCTCTTATGATGAAGAAAAACATTGTGAGGAAACTGCGTACGCCTGAGAGAGATTCAAAGGTTGTGTGAAGTCGGGTAATCCGCACTGGCCCGCGTGGTCGACTTAGGCCTATACAGTCTGTACAGGTAGGCTCGTGCCCCTCGGTGGGCACTTATAACAGGCTGATGTTGAGAAATCCCAAACATACTCATAGCTCACTCCACTGTCCGTTGACATGCCTTATTTGTGAATCGGACGTGAGCCGATTCCATACATAATGAAAATAAAAAATGTTTATGAACTGAATTAAATATGGAGGGATATGTTCGAACTGCATACAGGGCTTAGTGCATACAGATATAAAAGTAAACTATCGCAAACTTTAGCTGCACTTTGCAGGTCACGTTACAATACACCGCGGAGTTCACTTAACATCAATACTGGAATCGCGCCCCGGAGAGCAAGTCTGCCGTCTAGCTAAATCGCCGTTAACTGACAAGCACAGTTTTTAGATAAGTAATTTAAATTGTACACTTACATAAACTACATAAAAATTTGTTGTATTCCTGTTCATGGTTGTAATGTTATATATTTTTTTCTTTGATATGGTATATAAAGGTTAGCTATATAATATTACCGATATTCGGAAGAGCAGTGTTCCTGTGTACCCTGATACAGACAATTAGTAGCTTAAAAGAGAAACTGGACACTTGTTATGTTAATATAGCTGATTTTTGTTACTGTTAGTAAAATTGTATTATATTTTTTTATAAAAGTGATGAAAAGCAACATAGAAGTTGTTTTCCGATAAACGAGTTAAGTAAAAGTTCCCCGAACTCCGCAACTGCATTCGGCGCTAGCATTTATGTATTTGAAATTATTTGTGTTCGTGTACTTGCGATACTGTTACATTACCATATTTTATTTTACGATCTATTTGGTGTAATGGTTGAGACGTTGGCCACTACACCAAGGGTTCCGGGTTCAATCCCGGGCAGAACAAACAAATGCATGAAAATGTTTGTTCGTACTGGTCTGGGTGTTCCCTTTGTAAAATAAGCAACAATTATTTAACGAAAACGGTTTGTTTCATCAATTATAAACATATAAATCATATATTTCCAGTTCATTGAATTTTAGCGACAAAAGCAAATATGATTAAATTTATTTTAAACCGATTTCAAAAAAGGAGGTTACTCAATTCGACGGTATATAGCTTTACCTTTACTTTATATAAAATTATTTGGACCTCACAAATGCTATAAGCTTAAAATGGTTACTGGTAGCCGCTAAGTGCAGATAGATATGTATATCAATGACCCATTTGGTGTTTAGACGTTGGCTACTACACGGGTTTGATCCCCAGGCAGTACTAAAAATTGTGTGTATAAACTGTTAGTTTGCATTGGTCTGGATATTTTCTATGTATAATGTATATATTTAAAAAGGAGTATATTTATTTAGGACAGATCAAAACTTAACGCTTAAAATTGTTTAATTTAAATTTTCACATACATATCAGTATGTTGTCCGTTATTTAGAACCCATATCTATATTTTAACTAGCCTGTAACGTGCCACTGTGCTCCGGTGGCACGATATAGTCTAGTTAAAAGCATTTGTCGTGTTTCAGTACCATTCTAGAATGCTCATAGGCTCGATCCATAATTATTTTTAATTTAAAAGTCATCTTTACTCACCACTGCCCACTTAAATGGCCGCATCAGGAGCCAAAAGCAAAAAATAGTTTCGAATAAAAAGTCCGTTACCGTATGAAAATTAATTAATAAATTCCTTATGAGTACTCTCATATTTTACGAAGAAACAAAATATATAACCCTTTCAAAGGAATGTAGGCCGTTTATAAATATGTTGATAACTGTTGAATACGGTTTATATCTTAACGCTAATGTATCTCATTTCATATCGAGGCTTAAGAATTTCTGAGAGCAGCTTTATGTAAAGAGACGGTACAGATTATCTCGTCCCCAAGGCTTACTCTGACGTCATTCTGGCTTTAATCCGCCGTGAAATTATAAGGCGACATGAAAGAAATAGTTGTTACGTGAAACGAGAAATATCCAAGTTTATAGAGCATCTAAAACTACATACCTACGCGAGATTTAGTGGTAACCTCGTTTGTGACAAACTTTAAACTTTTAAAATAGATGGACATGTAACTCTTCAAATCAGCAGTTAATTTCTAGTCATACAGTCGTTCGTATTGTCGCAAGAGATATAGCATGTGCATAATATGAAATGTCAACATTTTACTGTTATTTATATTTTAGAGCTAAAAATATTAGCATTCCAGATTCACGTGGCTGGCTTGTTAGACGAGCTTTTGTAGACTGGGAAATTTACCGACAGTGTGTTCCTAAATATGTGTCAGCTGAGTTGACCTGCTAAAGTGGTATATTCACGCTTCAATTTATATTTCTGCACAGCTCCCATTTTCATTTCCAGTCGGGAGTTTTTTTCTGAAGTTATTGCGTTTAAGACAATTGTAGAAATTGTATAATTTTATAAGAGTAATATCAATGAAAATGATCTTCAAAATATGCAAGTATATTGTTCATATGTTTCAACCTTTAGTTTTAGACTTAACAGTGATTAATTCAGATCTGACCATCTTGGTATTGAAATAATTAATTGATGAATAGCTTATTTATTTAATATTAACAATTTACAATACTTTTTCATATAAATTTTAATCTATTAATTAATTATGAATTAAATTAATTACAATGCCAATAACTATCACACATGGATAAATATGAATAAATATGTGAAAACGACTTTATTCTCATATTTCTGAAAAATGGATACTTCAATATCTGTCAAAAATATCGACACATAAAGAAGCACATCTCTAGCAAAACTCACGACCAAAATATTAGCATACATCCGAGAATTGCACCTAGAGGGCACGTTAATTATAAAAGTGACGAACTGACAGACTAGAAAGCAACAGCACGGTCAAGCACCTTCTGCAAGCCCGAGTTTGTAATTATACGGTCGTTTAGAGTGAACACCATTTCTGTTTTGCATGTAAAACATTCGTTTCAGATTTTTTTAGTCTTGTACATGCCATTTTAGCTTCTGGACGGAGTTTTTCTTCAAGAGTCGTGGCACTTATAAGGTTTTATATTCCATTGCATGCTAAACGGTTACCAAACCTTTATTTATAGTTGAGCCCGAAAATATAAGAGCTGCCAACACATCTGATGCAATGATTGAGAAGTCAGTTAATACAACAAAAGGTTTTAATTCCAAAGTCTCGAATAGTATACTTATTTTTACACATGTATGTTTATATTGATCAGGGTGTGTAAAATATACTTACATGTTATGTGACAAATAAAATCAGCAATGCAAGTTCTTTAGTTCCCACAGATGTTAATAGTAGTGCCGACGTATAGGTAATGATTAATTTCATTTTAAAAAACCAATGGTCTCGGCTTTCATGTGACTCGGTACATAAGTTGTTGTTTACTAGCTCAACCAAGACGAGATAATTGATTCAACACAATAAGTATGTGCAGACCACAGACATCAGAATATACATTAGACTGGACAAGCCGCCATGTTTATAGGCAGTCCCAGTGTCGCAATTTCTTTTCGGTTCTTACCTGTGAAAAGTTATTATATATCTTGGTAAATTTACTGATTCATTGCGATGATGGCATGTTACAACTGTACAGGATGGCATTTTGGAAAAAAACGGTAATTTCTTCTAATAACGGTAATTTTTCGTCTTGACTTGTCTCACAGAGCGTAAACTGGTAGCCAGTGTATGCTCATTGAGCTTACAGTTGTCGCACTTTAAACGCGGCTTGCCCCATCTCCTGTATTAGGAAATCTGTGGTGCAGACACTAGATTCATTTGATATTACAGCACACTGCAGCATAAATAGGCCTGGGAGATTACCGCCGTTTCTTAAAATAGTATTACAATATTATTCCTTTGCCTTTTTGGTACAAAAATACTGACGTATCATAATAGTAATACTCATTGACCCATTGAACGTCGGGAACCCAGACACAATAGAACATCTATTGTGTCTGACACCTTAAGGCGTCTTTGTCAAAGGGTTAAAAGATGGCGGTAGCCCCGCTGTAATATGAGGAAAACCGTGTATAAAATCATTTGCGTCGGCAACACATCTGTTTCTCCCGCCATAAAGCTTTAAATATAGCTCTGTAAAGAGTAAATAGGCAGTGAAATAACAAAATACTGTAATTTAGTAATTAACTATGTCATGATTTAGAAAACCCAATCCAATCCCATCAAATATGGTACCTGTGCTAATCTCGAATTCATGCTTTATACATGAATGAATTGCCCAGTTAAGTCAAAGTCTCGACTGACAGCAATTAGCATAGAAACTAGCTCTGGTCCCGAGGTGATAATAACGGTTGATGCATCGCCTGGACGTTCGTATTAACATTTCAACAAGTAACCATGTCTGTTACTCGTACTGACGCAGATAGAGTTTGTTATTAAAACTTATAAAATCGTGTACATTAAGCTGGATGATATTTACATAGTATATGCTAAGGTATTATGACTATTATTTTTGAGAAAGTTTTTATATCTATCTACTATCCGTTAATTAGTACAAGCTTGTTGGTTATTCAACATAAGCTCATTAAACGTCCCCACCGAGGGGCACGAGCCTACCCGTATAGGTTGTATAGGCCTTAGTCGTCCACGCGGGACCAGTGCGGATTGGCCAACTGCCACAAAATTTGAATCTCGCACGTGAAAGGCGTGCGCAGGTTTCTCCACGATGTTTTTCAGCGTCGGATAACGTACATATAATTTCGAAAATTCGAAAAACATTGGTACGTGGCGGGATTCAATCCTGCGAGTAGGAAGGCAACAGTCCACACCATTGGGCCACCGACGTTATATTTATCTACTATCCGTTAATTAGTACAAGCTCGTTGCTTAAATTGGAGCTAAATATCGCTGTGTGAATGTCATCTAAATATATATAACTCATA